>JAYMTP010000103.1:0-47115 GCA_036897365.1 Geranium brycei
TTAACGAGCCGAGCTCGAGCGGCTCGTTAAAAGCTCGGCTCGTTTACAGCCCTAGAGCCGGGGCTTATAACAGTGACTTCAATTTGTCGATAGAATTGTCACGACAAACTGATCGACGAAGTTGTAAGTTAACTTAAGCTTCATGTTTTTATCACATTAGGTCTCGTGTTTTCTTCTCCATTTAGGAAAGTGTAGGATTATAAATACTACACTAAAGTAACCTAATATGGATAACGAATTTGGTGTATATCATTTCTCTCTAATATAGATTTATTTCTTCGATCAATGAATGGTTGAATATTGTTTTGAAACATTTTTCTTTTGCTTCGACAGCAAGTCAATCGTGTAATAACATGTAGGGATGATCTCACTTGGCTACACCTGAATTATCAGGTTTTTCACGACTATAATTTTATTCTGAGAGATGTGCTGAGAGTTTTGTTTCTCACTTTAGTTTTTGAATGTAAAATGATCAAAATACCTTTGATTATCATTCAAAATTATAAAATCACGTCATTAAACAATTTCTCTTGGCTTGGACTAAATTGAACCGGGCCGAATTGGTCTAGTCTGGTTTAGACCATTCATCTCTTGATACATACATTAGAGTATGATTTTCCTGTATTATCGCTGATAAAAAAAATTCTTGACGCCCTCATTTACGAGCATATCAGCGAGAATTTATGTTGATACTTTATTTGTTTATAATTTTGCATCATTACCCCCGCCAAATAAATAATTGTTCCACTGGTTAAACATTTTGGAGCCGTCACAAACAATATTCAAATCAGGGTAGAAAGATCATTTCGTGCACAACAGTCAATTTGTTAATTGTACTAATCGGGTTTAATAATGAATTAAGATCCTATGCCAAGAACTTTACTTTATTGAACTGTCGTCGTCGTAGATCATGCTAAAGACTTAAGATTTGTTAATAACCAGACATATTGCAATTTAGTTTCATTACATTTGCGTCAAAATCCTAAGACCTCGTACAATCATCGACATACATTTTCAGGATAATAAGATTCTTGGGTCGTATTCAATCTCGACAAAGGTGATGATTATTGGAAATTAAATTAATTTTAACGGTCATTTCCCTTGCATTCTAATATGAACCTGGTAGAATGTTCGAACTTCTACCAGCCGTCGGATCGTTGAAGATCTGACGAGGTTTGTCTCAGCACGTGATACGTGGCAGTGAAGTTCTACCACGGTCATTTTCGTAGTTCTGCCGAGTCCATCTGTTTTCACTAGTTCACGCTCACTTTCTACCGGGTCCATCTGTTTATACTATTGCACACTCAAATTCTACCGACTTGAACTGTTCATATTTGTATTCCAATAAGTTTCAATGACTATAAGTTTTACCGACTAAACATTAAGTTTCAATGATTATATAATTTTTTTTATATTTTTAGAAGATGGGTTAGGTAATGATTGAACAATGGGTGAGGGCCAGCTTTGAATGCTAATTTGGACATTTTTGCAGTACATGTTGCTCATGTCAAATTAATACAATGACTTCACAAGAACCAAGATTGAGGAGTTCACATGATGTTCTCTGTTTACATCTTCTTTTTATGTAAATTCTTATTCCATTATCAACGTTCTTTGCATGGATTTGTCCAGAAACGTACATTGAGGGAAAAAATGTGAGCAATAGCGATTTCATCAACGATTCGAAACTTGTTAAAAGAGACTACTATAGTTTTACGAGGTAATGAAACTTTGTTACACCTAATTATAATAAAATTACACTTTTATACTTTAATCATTATTTTTTCCTTTTTTAGTATCCTGACATATTTTTTGCGGCAACTTATGCTAAAATATCCTTGGTTTAAGAAATTAAAATAGTACTGGTCCAATTTGATTTATCAAACTAGATTTGAAATGGTTCAAATTTAATTTTAGATTTGAGGGCATAATTGTAATTGCATCTTAAGTATAAACCAAATTGAACCAAAAATAAATAAAATTGAACCAGTTCAATTTATAGTTTCTTAAACCAATGGTAGTTTAGGTATTTTAGGCATTTTAGAGGTAGGTTGTCACAAAAAAAATTGTCAGGTACTAAAAAATAAAGAAGAGTAATTAGGGTATAAAATTGTCATTTCGCTATAATTAGGTGTAACAAAGTGTCATTATCCCTAACTTTATTAGTAGAGAGGGAATAGTGTATTTTTTATAGAAAATATAAGTAGTTTTTCTCTAAATTGAGGATGAAATGTAAGTGTTTTCTCAGTTAATGTTATTGTATTTGTAGATGATCAAATATGTAGTGGACATTAAATGACATTATGAAATTTATGAAACATTTTTCGCTTGTCTATTTAGTTAACTCGTATAGGACACTTCAAAAAATATATATCTCTTCCCCAATACGGATTGGGAGTATAGACATTAACTCTGTAAATGTGTCAAATCCAATATCAGATCAATTTGTAACCAGTTATTAGTCTTTAAAACCTCTATTCCTTTTATTAACACCCAACTATTATTTTTTAGAAAACTTGATCAAATTGTATATTTGCGAAAGTGACGAGATAGACTTAATTTTTTGAATATTACGTCATTTTTCCTATATATTTTTAAACCCACCTCACTCAAATATCGGGTTGAGCACCAAAGCCTCTCTGAAATCATGGGGCAAGTAGTGTCAAACACTAAACCAAGTTTAAGCCGGTAGATAAACTTAATTAGATTGTGCTTAAATGTACAAGACATTTTGGTTATGTACTGTAACTAAAGAGTCACATATTAAAAAAAATTATAATCAAGCATAAATAACATTGATGGCATTAATTCGCTCTTAAAATAAAGTACATTTGTGGTTCATATAATGTACTTTTGGGAATAAAAATTCACAATATGTTTTACACTGTCAACTATTTTTTATAGTATATGATAAGTCAATTATTCTGGAAAATAGATGGGTCTTTCAATTGTTTAATGTAAGATCTATGACTCCTCGTTAATCATTATAAACCAATTAGAAGCACAATCACCGGGAGAAAAATGAGAACCAAAAAGCATATTCTATTATAAAATACATATATTTTGACCCAAATAAAAATTTTGACACAAAAAATTAATAGTTTTTCACCTTTTTATTCATATGTTTTTTGAAAAGATTGATTAGCTGTTATGATTGTTCCCCAACTTTTCAACTTTGTTGTGCTGTGGTTGGTTTTGTGGGCCGATAATTGCAATTGGCCAGAGCATTTGGCTGACTTTTTACACAATTTTTTTTTGTAAAAGTGCATCAATATTATTTTACCGGTAATAAAAATATTAAATTTAACATAATTTTATGAAAGCTTATTTGACACATTAGTCCAAGAAGGTTCTATTTGATCAGTAATGTTGGGTTTGGGCTGGATTTTTGGGTGGATATGTTGGCCTTCGATTCTTGTAGAGATAGCTAGGATAGGAATTTCAAAAAAAAAACTAATATAATTCTAAATAACTGATTAAAATTTAATCTCTACCCTGACTTTCACCTGCTTTCAAGTGACATTTTTAGTCAGGTTGGACAAATTGAAAATTATTTCTAGTATGAATTAAAGAAAGAGATAACATTTTCGTTTGAAGAAGAAGAAGAAGAAGAATAATATTTTCCACCCACACAAGTATCCAATATATTAAAATGTATACTTTTCTATATTAATTTAGTATATATTTGGTTTCGTTTAGTTTCATGGATGGGCATTCTCCATATTCCATCAATGCGAGCACCGGAATACTTTAAAAATTTGGGGCTGGAGAGGCATTAAGGTCAGAAAATCCATCGTAAATTTGCATGGTTGCTATTTATAATTCTAGAGGATTATTCATGTGAAAATCACTTATGAATCACAAAATAAAGACATAACATTAAACACTAGTTTGGCAGAAAATGTGATATTTTGGTGATTTTGATTTCAGTACAGTGTATTCAGTATTAATAGTGTGTTTTATTCTTAATTATATTTTATCAATTTAACCAGTTTAACCTTGACCTAATGATTAACACTCCTTACTTTCTGACTTCATATCAAGATTGGAGTTCAAGAAAAAATCTATTAATTTAACCATTAAAGTTAGTTTTAAATTTTCATTATATGATTTTTACCTATATAATCCTCTATAATTCTATTAAATATTTTTGTTTGGCACTGCTGGCTCTCTGTCAGATCAGGGTTCGAGGCTTAGGAAAAAAAATCTATTAATTTAACCATTAAAATTAGTTTTAAATTTTCACCATATGGTTTTTACCTATATAATCTCCTATAATTCTACTAAATATATTTTGTGTTATCAAGTGATATTAGATTTAAAAAAATAAAATAATAATATATTGTTGTGTCCCAGTTAGGGGTAAGTATAAATGTCCAGACAACCCAGCCCAACCTGTGAACCCAGACCAACTCGTCCGCTCATAGTCCCGGAGTGACTCATGCCAGGAACGGAATGTCCAGACAACCCAGCCCAACCCGTGAACCCGGACAAACCCGTCCACTCGTAGTCCCGGAGTGACTCGGGCCGGGAACAGGCACCATATAGATATCACATGATGGGTTACGGACATGAAGTGGGGTGTCTGGACTAATCCGGCCCAACCCGACCTAATGGACTTAACTAACTAACTGACTAAACACGCACAACCCACACTAATTTTGAAATTGTCATTTTAAGTTTTTTTAGCAAACAAGTTCGAAAAACACAGTTTCTATATAAACTACTCTTAATGTTATTGACAATATGTTTTTGTGATATTGAAGTATTAATTTTGCAAATTTTTTGTATACATAATTTATTTTTGCAATTAGTTTTTGTGTACAAAATGTTATTTTTTAATGTTATGGACGGACTGGACTAACTCGAAATCCGTCCAGGCTCAACCCGCCCACTTGTCCAGTGGAAAACACTCTTCATGGGTCGAGAATGGACATGAAAATAATCAACCCGCTAAGTCCGAATTGGGCCCAAAATTAAGCTATAAACTGTCTAACTCGGTCCATGCTCACCCCTAGTCCCAATGACCACTTGCAATGAGTGGGATTTATTTCCCAACGTCATGTCAAAAAAATAATGTCCATGCCGATCCACACATGTCGTGTGGTGTCCTCACACAATTACTAGACCCACCATGCATGGTTTTGGCCTCAAATGGGTCATCACTAAAAGCCATTTTTGTACCACTTTCTACATAATACTACGTTGTCACGTGACTTGTTTGGTCACTTGTTTTTGTATGCTTCTCATCATACCTTATTGTAAAATAAATTCGGTTCACTTTTTACAATACCCTCTAACGATTTTGGATTGAGTTTGTACACTTTGTTTCATGCTAATTTATTCTTTTAACTAACTATTTAGACTATTATGACTTAGAGTCTCATTCACATCAATGCTTCATAAATGGTTCAATAACTGAATAGTTAACCTTTTTATTAGGTGATAATTGACCCTTTTAGAGTGTTATATTAACATTATTGGCTAACATCTTTTATGCTAAGCTGAGGTAAGATCATAAAGCAGACTAATTTCTAATACAATAAACTTTAAAGCAGTTATTTTCTTTAAAACTCAAAATCTATATAATTTATAAATGATTACAAAAGTTTAGTATTTTAATATACGGTAGGCATTAATTAAATAGACAAAACCTTTTAAAAACTTATTAAATTAATTGGAATAGTCGAAGACTTTATAAAATAAAAAAATGTATATATTTTTATTAACGAGCAATATATATATATATATCAAAAATAAATTTATTACTTTATTATATAAGATTTTCTTCCACTATCATTAATTTTAACGAATTTAAATAAAATATATATTTTTTGAACTCCCAACTTTATTACACGCTCAACTCAACATTATACCGAATCAAACCAGCAAGATCTAGTAGGACAAACACCCCATATGAACTTCAAAACTGAAAATTTAGAGCAAACTTGGCCAGTTTAAGTGTATTCATATTACGCGATTTTCTAACATGAACAATAAAAATATGAGAAGGGGAAACTTGAAGCGAATGAAGGCAACCCTGCAAAATAACATCAAGACGACATCACTGATTATTACTCTGATTCAAGATGATCATAGTTCGGAGATAATTTGGCTCAGTAAGGACATCACTCAAGCTCAATCTCCCTAACCACCAAACAGCTTCGTGCAGAGCCACGACCTCCGCCTCAACTGTCTGGAGAAACCCGTGAACCTCCTGCATAATGCGTTAAACAGACTTCCTTGATCACCCCTGCAAACGAGACCCACGCTCCAACTCTTTCTTACGACATATAGAGCTCCAGCTCCAACTATATTATTTTTGACCCATACAAAATGAGCCAACCAAACAAATGAACCAATTTTAATCTGTCTCTCTAGATCGAACATATCCCCCACATTGGCTACATTCCACTCTATTGTTTCGTTTAAAGACAAGTCAGATATTCAGATGTGTACCAACTTGTCGTCTGTCGAGACTCCGACGTGCGGCTCCAGACCTGGTGACTAGGGTCTCCCTAGAACGGAAAAATCACCTAGGTAAGTGTTGTGTCTGGCTCCACCCCATATGAGTCATAGGACTTCCCACAATGTACGCCAGACGTGACTCGGAGATGAGCTCACATGAGCGTCCATAAAAGAATTTCCAGTCTCCTAGACACCTTCAAAATTTTAGAAGATATGGATTCCGGTCGCGTCAACCGACGCCAAGGCTGCTTACCGTGGATAAAGTTTCAAGAACTCAAGTTCCCCAAATTTCTTATGCTTACACGAGTTTGTCTATCTCCTCCATATGATGTCCGATCTCTTTCCTGAGGAAAGAACTCGAGTGCTCCAACTAGTGATACAATGTAGCAATATTTTTTAGACGAACAATTCCGATCGATATCGCCAACAAGACAACGAGTTTCGATCAAATTAACTTCATTGAACCAACAACAACTGTTGAAAAAGGACTCACGTTGCATAGACTAGACAAAAACCCAATTTGAATAAAATATTAATTTGATGCGATTGAAGTATCTATTTCATTTCAAAATAAAATAAAATAATACTTTAAATAAACAAAAGTAGAACCTCCTAATAATTGAAAGCCATGGTTAAAAATAGATCACGCAAATGGGACCTGTCCTTACAGATGGACAAAAATGTCCTCTGCCCGACTGACAAATCACAAATCACCCATATCCCACGTGCTGTTACTGTTACTGCTCCTTGCTGACGACAACACGACAAGACGCTCGACGAAACGCAGACCCGACACGTCGTTTTGAATCAGATCACATCATTCTCTAACCCAATCACCGCTCGAGTACGCTACACTCGCGCGTAGACCTCCGCCATTGGATTCTTGTTACCGTTGCGTAATTTCTTTTTTATTTTACCATTTTTTTATTTTGCTTCGTGCTCCTCGTGACGCGCTCGGCGTCACGGGAGGTTACGCGATCGTGGCCGTACACGTGTGAGGTGATCTGGAGTGATTGGTGGCGGTTACACCGTAAAGTGGGACCCACCTGTGAGGTTGGCGTTAAGTAACAGCGTTAGTTTGGAGACTGGTTCTTTTCCTTTTTACGGCTTTGGTTTCGTGACCAAACTGACGGCGACTGACGGTTGGGGAGGATGGAACTTTTTGTAATCCCCATGCGCCTGAGAATAAATATAGCAAAATCAATATTGTAGAAAGACGAAAACACCCTTATTAGTAATATTTGAAACAAATCGTTAGCGCTGGGCACGGTTCTGGAACCGGACCGAATCAATTGGTTCTTCATTTTGGAGACCCAAATCCGGACCCAATAAGTGGGTATCAGTCCGCTTTTGGGCACGGTTCTACAGTCCGGTTCTCGGTTCTACCTAATTAGACCCAATTGAATGATTAATTGTGAAATTAAGAGTCCGGTTCTCTGGTATAATTGAATAATTTTGCCCAATTAGATCCAATTAATGTGATATATCATATATTGTTCACTTTATGGCGAAAGTTATACACAATTAAACTCTTTTTAGGCTAAACCATAAAATTAAAATACAAAAAATACTAATTAAAACCCCCAAAATCAGTTCGGTTCTGAACCGATTAATTAGCGATTATGGACTCTCAGAACCGAAATCGAACCGAATTGATTCGGTTCTCAATTTTCAGACCAAAATCCAATCTGATACTCACGGTTATCGATTCTTCGATTCAAATTCGGTTTGGATCCCGGTTCGGTTTCGATTTTGAGTAAAAAATGCCCACCCCTACAAATCATAGTAATAGAGATTAAATATATTTAAAAATTACACCAACTAAATTGTCAATTTCACAATCTCAGTCCCTCCAGTTCTATTTTTGGTTTTGACATTTAGATGACCATTTTTTTTTTGTTTACTCACTTCTGCCCATGTTATTTTAAAGTCATATTGGTGGTAATTAAAGTTTGTTTTAACTTAATATTGTTGTATAACTAACATAGACAATAAATTTGGGATCATATAAAGTTTTGAACTTGGTATAATATGATAATTTTGATTCAACATAATAGTAGACGGCCGTCACCGAACTAATAAAATAAGATATAATAATCATTACACTCGCATAACTTTTCATTACACCTACAAATTTCCTACAATATATACTATTTATCAAGATTCAAACTTTTAACCTTTTGTAAGATAAGAGGGTGCTTAACTTAACCACCATGTCAACCCTAATAAATCATTAATATTGGGTTCACTTTAAAAAGCTATTTAGCAAATTAATACTCAACTTATGATATCCATATCTTTATTAGAAGAACATGAAAGTTTACATGAATTAATGTATTCCATTTGTAGTTTTGATCAACAAAATATTAACTTATTATGTGGAATTGATGTTCACTCTAAAGCACATGATCTTTGTTCTATTATCAGCCATTATGGGCAATTCTTTAACCCTAATGATTAACAATAATAATTATTATTAATGAAGAATCTTTGTCTAGAAGAATAATATAAGATCGTAATCGTGGACGAAACTTCACGTTGTCATATAGATTCTCTTCATTTTACCATTGGATTCCTTGAAATAATTGTTGTGAAAATATGTAATTATTTGGGGTAATTGGAGCCCACACACTCAATTAATCATAGACCCTCGTTTGGTTTAATGTGTAATTTTTTTAATATATCAGGATTAAAAAAGTAATTAATGTTCATATTTTTTAACATGTTTTAGTCTAGTTGAAGTTCGATCTATTTCAATATAATAAATGTGGAGTCAAATTCAAAATGAAAGATGCAATTGTTTAACAAATGAGTCAGCTTTAAACTCGAATAGTAGTTTGATATATATTTGTAGACCAATTATTCTACTATTTTAATTTACTTAAAAGATGTATTTTCTTACCAAACGAGTTAATTTTAAATACAAATATTAGTTTGATAGATTTGTGGACAAACCATTTTAGTATTTTAATTTAATTATGTTATAGTATTTAATAAGAGCAAACTATGTATTACAATAATGAAAATTAAACAAAATAAATGGTCAAATTTGAATTTAATTGTGGTTTAGTCTGACTCAAATTCAATTATATAAATTTATTTACCCTTGAGCTTGATTGAATATATAAATTTATTTGAATTTGGGCTTATTAAATGTTGGATCTTATCATAAACGACCCAATGTTCAAATGTTGTGGTGTCATATTTTGAAATATCATTTTTTTTTATCTTGAATATATTTATCAATGTTTATGTGCATGCATTATTTGAAATTTCTAATAATAAAATTAAAATACTCTTACCATAAAAAATAATAACTACAAACAAAGCTCCGGGTGTGTGAAACCGACCCGACCCGTTTTCCCAATAATCCGGTTCACTACAAGTATTTATTTATAAATTAATTACATTATTGTCTCGTGTAGTTATTCAAATAAATAATTAAAAAAATCCGAAAAATTGACGAAAAAGGTACAGAGAGAAAGGAACAGAGCACGTTCAAAAAAACTCGCAAGAAGAGAGAGAAAGTGACAAGAAAGAGGAGAGAGAGTGTGTGGGGTTTTATTGGATTTTTATGGGAAGCACACCCACTGATGAAAGCTCTGAGCTTTGGAGCTGAAGGTGTAGTGTAGGGGTGCGCAGGATAAGCAGAGAGAGGAGCAAAATTTCTGAGAGGTTTCATTTTCAACACTCATTCCACCTAAATCTCTGCTCTGGCTATGGTTGGTTTGAGTTCTTGAGCTTTAAACTGCATTTTTGGGAGGGGTTTTGGTCCACAGAGAGCTCTGAGACTCATTTGGGTCTTCTTCTTTTTTGTGGGTGTTGAAGATGGGTTCTGGTGTTACTGTGAGAGCTCTGGTTCTGGTTTTGTGGGTTTTGGGTCTCAGCACCTCCCAATCTGGTGCTGCAAGGTTGAGTGTTTCCAGGCAGAAGCTGGAGGTCAACAAGCATTTGAATCGCCTCAACAAGCCTGCTGTGAAGACCATTGAGGTTTTTTTCTCACTCTCTCCCAAAAAGTTGCTTCCTTTTTTAAAGCATTTTGTTTTATCTTCTGTTTGGGTGGTGAGAAAGTGTGGGAAAGTGAGAGAAAGTGAGGTGGGAATGTTTTCTCTTTTCTGGGTTTTCAATGTTTGAGTGACTTTGCCCCAAAAAAGGGATTGGATTGTTTCTGGATGATGTTGCAATATTTTCTGAGCTTCCATATTGGATTTTTCTTAGATTTCAATTTGATGTAGCTTCCATGAATTTTGTTGTACTTTTGATTTAAAGATTTCTGAAGTAGCTGTGATTTTCTGATCATTTTCTCCTTGTTTCTCTGTCTGCAATAACTTCATCTTAATGGCTATTCAACCACTGAAGAAAAAAGTAGCAGAAATTAATAGGGGAGTTTTAATTTCTTCACTGTCAAACTAAAAGGTCAAAATAGGAGTTGATGCAAAGTTGCTTCTTCATTTGGGTTTTAAATGAAGAAGCAGAACGTGTAATGTGACTTAATAGGTTTGATTTGTGTAAATGTGAATAATATTTTCTGTTGTGCAGAGCCCAGATGGGGATTTTATAGACTGTGTTCCTATCTCCAACCAGCCAGCTTTTGATCACCCTTACCTCAAGGACCACAAGATTCAGGTTCATCATCTTCACCTCCATGGAAAAAAAGTGATCTTGTTTTGTTACTGTTGTTTTGAAATGGATTTTCATTTGGGATGTGTTTTGTGTATCAGACGAGGCCTTCTTATCACCCAGAAGGGCTTTTCGATGATAACAAGGTGGCAACAGAGTCATCCAAGGCAAGATCAAACCCGATCACCCAGCTCTGGCACGCCAAAGGCAAATGCGCTGAGGGGACTATTCCGGTGAGAAGGACTAAGGCAGAGGATGTGCTGAGAGCAAGCTCGGTGAAGAGGTACGGGAAGAAGAAGCACAGGACCATCCCGAAACCCAGGTCTGCTGAGCCCGACCTGCTCACTCAAAGCGGTCATCAGGTAGTTTGATTTTCTTGTTTAGTTCTTGCAAAGACGTTGATAAAGTGCCTTTTTTTATCTTACTTTTTTTATTTTGTTTTATCAGCATGCAATTGCATATGTCCAAGGGGACAAGTTTTATGGAGCAAAGGCGACGATCAATGTCTGGGAGCCGAGGATTCAGCAACCTAACGAGTTCAGCTTGTCTCAGCTCTGGGTTCTTGGAGGTTCCTTCGGGGAAGATCTAAACAGCATTGAAGCTGGTTGGCAGGTATCGACACATTTACTACTAAAAATTAAGCTGTCTCAGTTTCACGTTCTTTTTAAGTCAATGGTTGATTTGATTCAATCCTTCCATTTCATGAGAACAGGTCAGCCCCGATCTGTATGGCGATAACAACACGAGACTTTTCACCTACTGGACTGTGAGTCGAAAAGAGAATTGATCTTTAAGCAGTTTTTGTAATGATTTTCCTCTTTTACTAACAAGTGACATGTGAACATGTTACAGAGTGATGCATATCAAGCCACGGGCTGTTATAATCTCCTCTGCTCGGGATTCATTCAAGTCAACAGTGAAATCGCAATGGGAGCAAGCATCTCTCCGGTTTCTGCCTTTAGGAATCCCCAATACGATATCAATATACTAATTTGGAAGGTAAAAATCAAAAGCTTTCACAAATCACACCGCATACTAATAAGGTTAAATTTCAGAGAAATACCTAAAAATGTGTACATTCATATGTTTAAAATGGGTTGAAAACTAAATAGCGTTATGTACAAGAGTCGTTAACATTTTCCATATGTTCATGACAATACTTGTTTAGGATCCAAAAGAGGGGCACTGGTGGATGCAGTTTGGGAGTGACTACGTGTTGGGTTATTGGCCATCTTTTCTCTTCTCCTACTTGGCGGACAGCGCTTCAATGATCGAGTGGGGAGGAGAGGTTGTGAACTCGGAACCAGATGGTCACCACACCTCGACCCAAATGGGCAGCGGCCATTTCCCCGAAGAAGGGTTTGGCAAGGCGGGTTATTTCAGGAACATTCAGGTCGTTGACAGCTCCAACAATCTCAAGGCCCCCAAAGGGTTGGGAACCTTCACCGAGCAGTCGAACTGCTACGATGTCCAGACAGGCACCAACACGGATTGGGGACATTACTTCTACTATGGAGGACCCGGTAAGAACCCGAGTTGCCCGTGAACAACAACATGAAACTGATCAAAAAACACCTTTGTATCATTCACTCTAGTGTAATCTTGTAATCACTATTTTATACCTGTTTTTAGTTCTAGGTTTTGGGGTAGTGAACATGTGACCTTCTATGTAATGGCAAGTTTTGACTATTTTCCTCTCATTTTAGGCAAAAGTTTCTCAAAAATTTGGGAGAAACATGCCTTTATTGCTCTTAGTTGTATTATTTTATTTGCTTGTTTACTCCTCTCTTGGAGTGGCTTGTTACTTAATGGATGGTTGAGGTTTTGTTTGTTGATTTGGTCTCTAACAACTGGTATCAGGGTCTCTTATATAAATTTTAGTGAGAATTGCTAAAACTTTTCTGTAAAAAATGAAATAATATACAAAGAGTTTATTTTGAAAGTTTTCCCAAATGTTATCCGGTTGGGCCTGTTAGGTTTTCAAATGGGTGGAAAGGTGGATTTTTTTGTGTTCCTTCGCTTTAAAATTGCCTTTTTGACAATGGGTTCACTTTGTTGATTTGGTAGGAGAAATGTGAAGTGATTTTGTGAGAAAGTTGCATGTGGGTGGATGATGAATATGGAACCTTTTTTCTTTATCTTTTATCTTTGGTGCATCTTCTTTTGTACAGGGGAGAGGGCTCTTGTTAGGGTTTCCTCCATTGGAGGTTGTTGGCAATGTCCATAAGCATCAAACCTAGATGTTCATGTTCCGTGATAGAGGGGTGGGCACATTAGGCCCAGACCGTCTTGAACCGGAAACCAAACTGGACTTGAAACTAAGAATTCAGAACAGTGGGTAATGGTTCGATTTTGGATCTGAATTTAAGAGAACCATTTATTTTCAATTCGAAACTGGTTCTCATAACTCATAATCACCGATTACCCAATAAGAACCGAACCGGTTTGCATCGTCATGTGTCAGTCTTTCGTACTTATATTATATAGTTATTTTGTATGCAAACTTTATATTTCGATTATATTGTAACAATCAAATCTTAACATTCGATTTTCGTTAGTATTTTATAGAAGTGCGATTTTAGTTTTTGGCTATAAATCGGGCTCAAATTTAGTCTATAAATCGAGCGTGATTTTAAGTTCGGAAATTATTTGGTTCCAAACGGGTAGGACCATAACTGATCCAGTTAGAACCAGACACATAACTAAACTTTTTCTCGCACAGTAGTCCTGGGTTCGGCTCTCATATATTGAGAACCGAGAAGTACGGTCCTGATCGGCTTGGTTCCGATTCAAAATTGTGCCCGCCTCTACCGTGATGAGTGATAGAAGATGTCCATGATTCTTGAATCGGACCGAATCGGTCACCTCAGTTCTTAAATTTGAGGAACCAAAAATATAATAATGTAAGTACATACGGTTTGGTTCTAACCAGTTAATTTTGAACTTCAATTTAAGCTCAATTCATAAGTCGAATTAAATTTATCTAGATCCAATTTATGAGCTGAAACTTATAATTGCAATTGTAAAAAATAGTGACAAGAATCAAACGTTGTGACTTAAATATTACAACTTAATCGAAATGTAAAGTGAAAATAAAATGACAATAAAAATCAAATAACACAAGAGTAGTATATGTAGCATGCATGTACATTGATGCGAGAGCGACAAAGCAACACATGTCAAGTTGTTTGGTTCAGTTCCTGACCGATTAGTTAGTGGTTCTGGCTTTTGAGAACCATAACCGAACAACAGTAATGGTTCTCTCAAAATTGAAACCAAAATGAACCATATTCACAGTTCTCATTTTTGAGGTTCGGTTCGACTCAATTATCGATTTGGGACCAAATTTAAGCCTAAAATGAACCCTCCCAGTAAGCATTAACTAGATTTATATCAAAAGGTAAGTTAGACTTTATATATAAACTTGATATTTTATTACGTGATATCAGAATTTGGTCAGCAACAAAATAAACTTTGATTGTGAGTCTTATGACAATGGATGTAACGAGTCACAATATATTAACATGCACCTTTATCCTATTATTTAAAACTTTGATTTAACATTGCAATAAAACATATATTAGTATGTGATTGAAGTATAATTCATTTCACTCCTATGAAAGACTAAACTATCCTCACACATATTATACATAGTTAGTGAGGAAGTTTCCAAACTGAAAAGTTATTGAATCTTAATCGAGGACTACGATGAAACCACGTATAATTTATACATAGCTAGTGATGTCTTGTTTCATTATAGTATAGTCAAGCTCAAGTCTTAATACAATTTGCCAATAAAAAAAAGAAAGCACATATTTGTATATGATTGAAGTATAATTCATTTCACTTATATAAAATGACTAAACTATCCTCGCACATATTAAAGGATACATATTTAGCGAGGAAGTTTCGAAACTGAAAAGTTACTAAATCTTAATCAAGGACTATTATGATGAAACCACGTACAATTTATAAAACAAGTATATAACTCTCTAAATTCAATTATAGTCAATGATTGTCGATAAAGAAAAAAATTAATAGGATGTTGAAATCTCTAAATTCAATTATCGTCCATCATTGTGAGTTTGTTGAGACCTGACTTTGCGTTCACTTGGAAGGTATATAATTTAGGTGGACAAGAAGTAACGAAGGAGAGCTGAAATTCAGAAGAAAAATTTAATGTGGGTGGTGAGATAGCAATTTTTATTCCAAATGATTAGTTTATACAAGTATTATATAATAGTACTCTTATTTATTACCTTTATTAATGACTGTCACATAAATATAACTGTTTGGACCTTGACTCTATGGTTTTTTTTCATAAATAAACTCAACTATTTAATGGGTGATTTGCCATTAATTGAAGTAAATAAATAAATAAATCTGACAAGATTAGACAGTGACATGCATTTGTGGTGCAAGTTGCTCATCCAAATAAGGCAAGTTGTCGGTATTAATAGGATCATCTTCTGATTCGGAAGGTAATTATAATAAGGATGTATTCAAAAAATCATTTATGAATATTGGTCCAAAATGAGTACATATGTTCAACACTTATTTAAATAAATGATGTATTTTTATTTAAATAAGAAACAAAATCATGAAAATGTATTATTATTATCAACTTGTTTTTAAATATCGATCGATTTTTTAAAACTAAAATCGCTCACTTCACTCTCTTTAATGCGTTATGAAGTGGAATCATTGAATTTCTTCATTCATTTGAGGTGAAGGCCGTGACGCTGTATAATGCTAACTGGTTTGAGTCGATTTGTTTACATGGTTATCGAGAACTATGTTTAAAGAGTTTCTACAACGAGATTACGGGGTTTCTCCATTCAGTCGAGATGGAGGTCATGACTCTGCATGATGCTAAATGGGTCGAGTCGTCTTGCTTTCGATCTGTGATCTTGTTGGTTCATCGTTTTATTACTACTATATTTGCTACTGAATCGTGTTTGGATGAGATGTTAGCCAAGTTTGTTGTTAACTTTCCAGCTTCGAGGGTTCAGGTGGGGGTATTATCCCATTGAATCTTATCGTTAATCTACTCGGTATGTAGCTAACATTGTTTGGGTGATAAAATTAGATATTTTTCAAAAATAAAAAAATAAAAAAAATGGTTCCAATCTCAACCCAAGTAAGGGTAAAATGGGAAATATTGAAGACAAATAAGGGAAAAGGTGGTGGGGCAGCCATAATTTTTTACCAACTAATACAAAAAATAAGTTGGAAGTGTAACAAATGCAACCACAAATATATTAAAGTCTCATTACCTTCCTTATTATGCATTCCAACAAATTTCATAAATACCCATTGGTGCGTGACGACTCACGCGCTGACGCCGAGAGTTGGATACGGTTCGTTCGGACAGCCCAATACTTTTCCCAATTTCCGTAGTTGTTGTCTTTTTCCTTTTTAGTAATATTTTAATTCACACAATTTTCAAACTCCTGTTTTTAGATTATTATTGTTTTTAATTAAAAAAAATCATGATTATTCCTATCATGTCTCAAATTGCAATAATTTGTTCCGATTTATTACTATGTTAGTAAAAGATTAGTTTTTTTACAACTTACAGTTTATGTTTAACACACTATTTATTATTATTATTATTATGATTTATGAAGCACGTAAATTATTTATTGGTCGATACTAATTAAAAGTTTTGTCGGATTTTTATACGAATACACAAGTTGAGAAATTATTATTTATTGCCATGATAAATAATAGAACTATTGTTCGAGTCCACTTATCTCTCACACGTAAACTCAAGCAATATATATAATTTTTTTATAGGAAAAGATTACACCCCAAATCATTAGAATTCAAAAATAGAATAATAAATATTAATTTATTACATATTTTTATTAAACATGTCACGCTCATATTATCGAGATGTGAACAAGAAAGATTATTTTATTAAATTTTCATCAAACATTTTTATCAATACCTAGTTATTGATTATAAAACACAAATGTTGTTATTAGGCATCACACATGGATTAATATATTTTTCATAACCGATGTTATTGTGCGTGCTATCATATTTATAAAATACTTAAAATAGTATGAATTATTATTTTTTTACAATATATAACAGAGTCAAAAATAAAATTTAAATGTTTTCGAAAAAATAAAAGATAAAATTTAAATTAAATCCAAAATCATCATTGTATGTAATGCAATAATATCATCCTAAATTAAAATTAAAATGTTTAGCCTTTTTAGACACAAATTTAAGTTGACAAAATGTGAAAACGGAGTTTTGTTTTTATTTGATTTATTTTTCTTTTAATCCACAGTGTTTTTTTCCCTCTTTCTCTTTCTTTTTTTTCTTAGACCTGAAAATAAGCTGAGGAACACAAACAGCTCTCATTACAGGATAAAGCGAAAACCCAGACCAAACCCTAATTTCCCCATCTTCTCCACCTGCTCAACGAGCTCCAATCTTCACTCTCCACTTCACTCTCTCTCTCCACTCCATGCCCTCTTCGCATCTCTAGTCAAACCCCCAACTCCGGAGCTCCAAATCCATGCCGGAACCGACCCATTTGCCCTAAATCCACTGCCATGCCGTCACCGTCTCCGAACACTTCACTCAAGTAGGTGAATCCACTCACATTACTCCGTAACCGCGAGAATTTCTGTTTTTGGATGTGGGTTGTGCTGGAATTGCTTGTTTGAGTGTTTTTTGTTTTCTGGGTGTTGTGGGTGTGTGTTAAAGTTGGGTTTTTTTTGGTCGCATGTGGTGTAGCTGAGGAGGGGATTGAGGAGGAGCCATGGAAGGGGACGAGCGTGAGCTTATGCTGGCCTGTGTGATATCAGGGACCCTTTTTGCAGTTCTGGGTTCTGGTTCATTTGCTATACTCTGGGCGGTGAATTGGAGGCCTTGGAGGATTTATAGGTATTCGGTCTCGTTAATTTTGTTTGTGTATGCTACTTTTGCGCTCATGATCTTTGGTAGTTGTTTTGGTTTTAATTGCATTAGCTATTTTTGTATTCATCATTGTTTAATTTTGTCGGGTCTAGATGCAACGTGTTGGCTTAGCTTTAATGTGGTTCATGTAGGAGATTATTGGAACCTTGATTAGTAAGTTACACGGTCTATCTTTTTCGGGACACTTCTAACTACGTTATTTCTGTTTTGGAGTTGTTAATTTGGTATACGGGCAAAGATAAGTTTTTATTGTGGTTTAATTAATAATGTGCGAAATATGAATCCGTGCCACATTTGGAAGTAGAGAAAATCCTCGAGGGAGTGCCCGGTAATTTTTTTGGTAAGAAGAATAAAACGTACTGCGTCATATGAGTTACGAAACTATTTAGGGTCGTATTGAAATTTGAGTACATTTTGTGGATAGGCCACAGAACTAGTAAGGAAGGAATATAGGGTTATTGGAGACCAAAATCAAAAGTTTATCCCACTTGAATTTCGGAAACGGTTGAAAGTATTATATCTTATGATAAAAATGATACAGAATAGCCTAAATGCTTATGAACATTGACCTCTTTGCTCTTCATTCTTTCCAATATCTACCTCGATGCGTAGAGTTGAAGGAAGCTCTAGCTACGCGTCTTTTGATAAATAATTCCTTCATTAAGCCTTCTGGACCAGATCTTAGAAGGTGTGAGTTGTTCTGCAACCATATATATATACATATAAAGAATGAACTTAAGGTAGCGATTATCTGTTTCTTAACTACTCAACTATGCATTGAAGAACTTTCCTTAAGTTCCTTATAAATTATCCAGTGACATAAAGAGAGCCTTAATGAAGAAATATATTCCTGGAAAATCCTGTTATACCGTTAAATTTTCTTAGCAAGCTTTAATGATAAAATCTTATTGATGCTAACTTTCTACTGAATTATAATTTTTTTTATCCGACCATCTTATTAGATTCTTAAAGCAATATCATATCGTTGAAATTCTTCATGCTCTAGTAGTTTACTTCAGGATATTAAAACCTTATCCGGAGCAACATTTTTGACATGGGATATAAATTCTTTAATTCTATAATTATGAACCTCTGTCTTAAATGTATAACATTATTGGGAAAAATATAATTTTAATGCAGTCTTCATCATACTTGCCCCAATTTAATTGGCCAAAGTGGGGATTCTTTGGTTGAAGATGAACTGGTGAAGAAACAAATAAATAACACAGGCCTCACATGAGCTTGAATCAAAGCGCCCCGCCCCTGCAATTTTGAGGCTCTAGAATAGCCTCAAGGGCTTTTTAGAACAATGCATAGATTTTTTTTCCAGATAGGCTTCAGTTTTAAACAGACTGCACACTTCTTTCATTTTTACGATGGGTAATGACCAGAAATTTCATAAAGAATGACAAGTAAAGACTGCCCAAGTGCATATATTGTATGGAATAGATGCCTATAAGCAAATATTAGCCGGCATTTAGGCTATTCAAGAAATCCAAAAAGTAAAAAGGTTGGAAGAAGTAGATTTATAGCCAAACGATTAGGGTGTGAAGAAAGAAACAAACTTGCTTCAGGCTTCAGCATCTCTACTCCCTTTAATTTTCTTGCATCACCATCTCTGTAGAGAAACAGGCAATAGTTGAAATTACATTATTGTTGGGTTCTGCCATTCCTATTTCCCTAAGCAGTACCCATTTGAGATATTTTTCTTTTCATCTTTCCATACTTACTCCCGTTCTCTCCTTTCAGTTGGATCTTTGCCAGAAAATGGCCAGTTATCTTACAAGGACCTCAGCTGGGTATAGTATGTAGCTTTCTTTCCCTATCTGCATGGACAGTTGTTGTATCTCCAATTGCTGTGCTTATAATTTGGGGATGCTGGTTAATCGTTATATTGGGTCGAGATATTATTGGTCTGGCTGTAATAATGGCTGGAATTGCTCTTCTGTTAGCATTCTATTCAATCATGCTTTGGTGGAGAACCCAATGGCAAAGCTCAAGTATGTATCACCTTGATTATTATTTATTTATTTGATCTTAAATGATAAGCTTACCACGTTCCCTTTTTGATGTTTTGACATTCTTTACCGTTTGGTTTCATGTGTCATTACTTATATGTTTT
The DNA here is from genome assembly GCA_036897365.1 of Geranium brycei. Classification (NCBI taxonomy): domain Eukaryota; kingdom Viridiplantae; phylum Streptophyta; class Magnoliopsida; order Geraniales; family Geraniaceae; genus Geranium; species Geranium brycei. The sequence continues at coordinate 20,150 of JAYMTP010000103.1, forward strand.
TCATTTTCTGACAGGGGCTGTTGCTGTTCTGCTTCTTCTGGCTGTTGCCCTACTTTGTGCATATGAACTTAGTGCCGTGTATGTTACAGCTGGTTCAAGTGCATCCGAGCGATATTCACCTTCTGGTTTCTTTTTTGGTGTATCAGCCATTGCCTTGGCAATCAACATGCTCTTTATTTGTAGAATGGTCTTTAATGGTAAGCCTGAGTTTTTTTTTGTGTACTCTAATTGAGAGAAATACCTGCATAATGAGTATATTATTCTAAAACACAAATCTGTACTCATTGCTGCAGGGAATGGCCTGGATGTAGATGAGTATGTGAGGAGGGCATACAAGTTTGCTTATTCTGATTGTATAGAAGTTGGCCCAGTGGCTTGTTTGCCAGAACCACCAGATCCCAATGAGTTGTATCCTCGACAATCTAGCAGGCAAGCTTCAATGTTGTTGATTTGATTTTATCGTTTCTTCTGGTCACTGATGGTTCTATATTGTTTTAGTTGATATGTGCACTTCATTATTCGCTGTTGTTTGTCTTTTATATTTATGACATGAACATGAAAACTTTTATGTTTGTCTTATTCATGGTTTGCTTCATGATGGGTCCCAAGTAAATTTGATTTGAGAGTTTATTTTTCTTCTGAAATAGAATTATGTATACTACGAGAAAACTAGCTGTAAAAATAGTGTCTTGCTATTGGATAGGTGGGTATTGTATGTGTAATAATCAGTTGTTGAATTTTTTTTAATGTTAAAGTGCATATTTAATTTGTTTGGATGGTAAGCTTCCCTTCAACTATCCTGTACATTTTTATGATTTTTCCATGTGGCTGCAGGGCTTTGCATCTTGGGCTTCTCTATGCCGGTTCTCTTGTAGTACTTCTTGTGTACTCTATCTTGTATGGTCTAACAGCAAAGGAGGCGCGCTGGCTTGGAGCCATTACGTCCGCTGCTGTTATTATTCTTGGTAATATTCCTCTGCCTTGTGCATTGCTATCTTTGAAATTACAGAATTATTATTTTGGGATTAATCTGTTTCATTTATTGTCATGTAGATTGGAATATGGGGGCATGCTTGTATGGGTTTCAGCTCCTTAACAGCCGTGTTACGGCACTTTTTGTTGCTGGCACATCTCGGGTTTTTCTCATTTGCTTTGGAGTACATTACTGGTTTGTTCCAAACTTTGGTATCAGAAACATGAATGTAATGCTACCTGTTTTTTTGTGACAACTAATCTCAATTTTTGTTCTATTCAGGTATCTGGGGCATTGTATTAGCTATGCTGTTGTTGCATCTGTGCTAGCAGGGGCTGCTGTCTCTCGTCATTTATCAGTTACAAACCCATTAGCTGCAAGGAGAGATGCCTTACAAAGCACAGTGATTCGGCTAAGAGATGGATTTCGGAGAAAAGAACAGAACAGTTCATCTAGCTCTTCTGATGGCTGTGGCTCAAGCGTGAAACGTAGTGGAAGTGTTGACGTGGGTCACCTTTGCAATTGTGCCGAACCCAGTAGCAGGAGTGCAGTCCAGGGAACAACTGATGCTAACAACTGGAATACTGCTTTGTGTCAGACAGCTAGTTCACAAGAGGGGATTAACAGTGATAACAGCATAGATAGTGGAAGGCCAAGCTTAGCATTGCGCAGTAGTTCTTGTCGCTCTGTTGTTCAAGAACCTGAAGTTGGAACATCCTATGCTGATAAAAGTTTTGATCACAATGGCACATTGATACCTTGTTCCAGTAGTGGTCTTGAAAGTCAAGGTTGTGAGTCTAGTGCATCAACGTCTGCAAACCAACAAGCATTAGATTTAAGTTTAGCTCTTGCATTCCAGGAAAGACTCAATGACCCTAGGGTTTCTTCTATGTTGAAGAGGAGGGCAAGGCACGGTGATCTTGAGTTGACTAGTTTATTGCAAGATAAGGGATTGGATCCTAATTTTGCTATGATGTTGAAAGATAAAGGATTAGATCCAACTATTCTGGCGTTATTGCAGAGAAGTAGTTTGGATGCTGACAGAGATCACCGTGACAATACTGATATTACCATCATTGACTCAAATAGTGCTGACAATGCTTTGCCAAATCAAATTTCTCTGTCAGAAGAACTTAGACTTCATGGGCTTGAAAAGTGGCTTCAAATATGCAGACTTGTTTTGCATCATATAGTAGGCACACCACAGAGAGCATGGGCTTTGTTTAGTTTTATCTTCATCCTGGAAATGATTACTGTGGCCGTTTTCCGTCCAAAGACTATTAAAATTATAAATGCCACACACCAGCAAGTAAGTTAATCATCCATTCTGATCAAATTCTTTGGTCCTATCTCATGATTATCTTTTGAAGCAGTCAGATTCATGAATGTGGGTGCAGACGTTATTATTATTATTATTATTATTATTATTATTATTTTCTTAAAAATGGCACTAACATAGAAATTTTGTGGAATATTTTGCTGTAGTTTGAATTTGGTTTAGTAGTGCTGCTTTTGTCACCAGTTGTCTGTTCAATTATGGCTTTCTTAAAGTCACTTCAGGCAGAAGAGATGGCCATGACATCGAAACCTCGCAAGGTACACATCGAGACTGTATATTATATTGGCATAAGTTGTGTTATATTTGAAATGGATACATATGAGTACTTAATTTGGGTTTCGGTAATTAATTACTGAGTGGAACATTGTGATTGGGTTGTCTTTCACTCATTAGGTATAAATATAATTATGGGCATTGTGCTGTTATTGATTCATAGTTTTTAACATTGGTACTTATATGGTCTAAGAATTTAAACTAGTTAGAGCAGTTTCAGTGTTTACTGTAATAATATGTTAATATGAGGATTAAGGAATTTTATATTATTATTATTATTATTTATTATTATGTAAATGTTTGTGCATTTGAAACTGTTGTCTGTGTTATCATAGTTTTATTTATTTACTATTATTTTTTGATCGGCAAGCCCAATTTGGGCAGAAATCAGAATAAATCTAACTATTCCCAGTCGGGCATAAATCAGAAAAAAGAAAGAACTCTAACTCCGCCCTGCCCCTACCTGAACTAACCCCACTCCCGCTCCCAAGCAGGAGACCCACCAGGATTACTACCCTGGTTCTCAGGAGAGATAAACTCATATTGACCAACCAGGCAAGCCCCGGTGGGCTATAGTATTGTTCTCTCGGTTGTTGTGCTTAATATAATTCACACTTAGTCTTTGATGTCCAAATGCCTTTCATCAAAATTAACATGCATGTGGCTTGATAACTTTTCGTACAGGCTCACTTTCACAGGCATTTTCTTGATATATTTCTACACAACTTTTTTTTTATCTTTGTAAAATCAATGGACTTTCTAATGCAATTTTGGGTGTTCTTTGTCTCAAATTTTGCCACATCTGCTGCAGTATGGCTTTATTGCTTGGCTGGCCAGCACTTTTGTTGGACTTCTCCTTTCCTTCTTGAGGTACGATCCTAGTAATGAAAGAGTATATTATGATGTATAAGGCATGATTATATGCACCCATTTATTATCGTTTCATTCAACTGAATTGCTATGTGGTAATGATTTTTGTGGGACCTAGGGAGTATACTGTTTGAGTATGAAGTCAAGGAGTTTGAAGATGATCAATTTGTAAGGTATCAGATGTTGGGCAGATTAGGTCACAACTTAAACTTAGAGATGGTTGGGAAGCCAGACCAGAAATGGGAAAGTAGATATCTGTATGTGTCAACAATAATCAGTATCCCCAAACTAACTAACAAAAAAGAACCATGGGGCTTACATTAGAATCCCAGAGAAAATCTGACCAGAAAAGTTACTGAAATATCCTCAACCCTAACCTAATAAGTAAGGAACTAAACTCAAATTTGATATTGAAATTCCGTAATGATCCAGTGCCCTAGCCTTCACACTGGCTGTTTTTCTGCCCCACAACAACCATGTTTTCCCCACTTGCACATTGAATTATGTTCGATATGTTTATACATATATTTGCAACGTTTTTGGTTTAATTTATCCACCACGACTCAATAACTGTGTTTATTTTGTGCTGTGCAGCAAATCATCAATTCTTCTTGGGTTATCATTAACTGTCCCACTCATGGTGGCATGCCTATCTGTTGCTCTTCCTGTATGGATCCATAATGGCTACCAGTTTTGGGTTCCACAAGTACAATGTATAGGTCACTCTGGAAACCATCACACTGCTGGGACCAAGCAGGTTTATACTTCCTCTCTTTACTTTCTTACAGCATCGCCTAGGCTTTCTTTGAAGCATGAAGATGTAAACGAGATATTAATATCTGTTACCCACTAACCATAATAATGCATATCATGCCACACAAGTCACAATTTACATTCTTCTTTTTTGCAAATAGTAGTATTCTCATTAGTTATTTCCCGTCCTTTACATATGTGCAGCAACCAGTTGGTCTTACTTGATTATAAATTAATTTTCTATTTTCATATTGTCGTTACCACCCCTTGAGGTATTTAATGTCTCCAACATTATCAGCATGTTACTCTTGTTCTGACATTATCAGCAGCTGTACTTTATGAAATATTCAGGTACCTAAAAAATAAGCTATACTAGAACAATTATGAAGGAATTAAGACATATGGCTTCTCGTCTATTATAACTTTGGTCTTTATATGTTTGCCTTAGGTATACTTATCACTTTCTATATCACCAGTTATTGAAGTTTTAAAGGAAGTATAATAAGCTGTTTAGATTTTCTTCCTGCTTCCATGCCATATTGAGGAACAGAAAAGATGAGTGTTATAACTTAAGAATGCATGTACTTATAAGCTGGGGATCTTAGGGGGTGGCTTGCTGCTTCTTTTACTGTTTATAATATATTTTTTTCTTTTGCCGATTGAAAAAGATAAGATAGGCATGTTACCGTATTGTACATCAGTATTCTTCCGGTAGCTGTACTTACGGAAAAATATATCTGTATTTATACTGCTGCTTTTTTCCCCGGGCTTTGCATTATTGGAGAACTGATGTCCTGTAGCCTTATGTTATATTATTTATATGGAAATTTCTCTTGTATTAAACATCTTCTATGTTCCAATGACATCTCGTTACTCTGTCAGGGTGTTGTTCTTGCGATGTCTATAATAGTCTTTGCTGGATCTGCTATGGCACTGGGAACTATAGTCTCTACGAAGCCTTTGGATGGTTTAAACTACAAGGGATGGACTACTGATCAGAGAAGCTTAAGCTCTCCATACGAATCACCAGTATACCTTGGCTGGGCAATGGCCTCTGCAATTGCTTTAGTAGTTACTGGTGTGCTGCCCATTATTTCATGGTTTGCAACATATCGGTTCTCCCTATCTTCTGCTATATGTGTGGGGATATTTTCAGGTAGTCAGTCTGTATTTTAGTCTTGACACTTGACTTCACTTTGAACTTTCCTTTGGTTGTTAATGGTCTGATCTTTTGTGGGTTAACCAGCTCACATTCTCATTCTGCATATATTTTGGTGCTCCTTTTTTTGTAGTCGTCCTTGTCGTATTTTGTGGTGCATCCTATATGGAGATTGTGAATTCTAGGGATGACCAAGTTCCAACAAAAGGGGATTTTCTTGCTGCTTTGCTTCCTCTTGTGTGTATTCCAGCATTAATGTCACTCATCTCTGGATTATATAAATGGTAAGTAACCTGTGCTAATCTAACTTACGTTGGTTGGTTACAGACATAATCAAATGCTGGCCGTTTCATGGCACTTACAAACAATGGCATTTCTGATTATGATGAATAATTGTTGACATTTATACTCAACAAAATTTGCTTGCAGGAAAGATGACAACTGGAAGCTTTCTCAAGGTGTATATATATTTGTTAGCATTGGTCTTCTTCTCTTACTTGTGGCAATTGCAACTGTTATAGTTGTAGTCAGACCTTGGACGGTTAGTGAGCCTTGCTACGCTTTCCCAAAGTTCTCGTAGCTTTTACTCATAATTTAACTTATGGAACTTTGCTTCTGTAACAGGTAGGAGCGGCATTCCTTTTGTTTCTTCTCCTGATTGTACTTGCAATTGGAGTTATCCATCACTGGGCTTCAAATAACTTCTACCTCACTAGGACGCAGATGATCATTGTCTGTTTCCTAGCTTTTCTTTTGGCTTTAGCAGCATTTCTTGTTGGATGGCTTGAAGGTGAAAACCAAACCTTTCTTACTCTGCATGGTTTTCTTTCCTCCTTCCTCTTCGATGCTTCTTTCTCTGCTTGAGAGTGCTTCCTGCTGTCCTAAAATGCCATTTCTAATCTCACTGTTGGTTTCAGAAAAACCATTTGTTGGAGCATCTGTTGGCTATTTTACATTTCTGTTTCTTCTCGGTGGAAGAGCATTAACTGTGAGTTACACAGGGACACCCTGAATCAAATTACGAGTATTTCATACCAATTAAGTTCACTGTTCTCTTTATTCTGCTTCATTTTCATTTTATGTTGCATACTAAATTCTTTTTCTCCAGGTTCTTCTTTCACCGCCTATTGTAGTTTATTCTCCAAGGGTGCTACCTGTATATGTTTATGATGCTCATGCAGATTGTGGAAAGAATGTCAGGTTTGTCAAGATATGCTGTATAGTTCGTGGTTTCCTTTCATAATGAAATACATACTTCTTGTATACATGTCAAATATATAGATGTAGTCTAATGATGTACGTCTAATAGTTGTGTCCTCGATTTCCTTACAGCGCTGCATTTCTTATGCTTTATGGAATTGCACTAGCGACTGAGGGCTGGGGTGTTGTTGCTAGTTTGAAGATTTATCCACCATTTGCCGGTGCTGCAGTATCAGCAGTTACCCTCGTTGTAGCTTTTGGTTTTGCTGTCTCTCGTCCATGCTTGACTCTTAAGGCATGTTTTCGTCTTTTGCCATCAATGCTTAATTTCCCCCCTTGCAGAATCTGATTAATTTAACAAGGCGATGTTTACATTTGTTACCAGACAATGGAAGATGCAGTTCATTTTCTCAGCAAGGAAACCGTTGTTCAAGCAATTGCTCGATCAGCCACTAAGGTTTAATTTTGGACTGAATTTTATTCTTATATTATCGGATATGTAGGAAAATGTTTCAAAATAGCATACTTACTATAATCAAAAGATACCTTATATTTCAACAAATAATTACATGTTTTGTAATAAACTTCACACGTGTTACTGTTATATGCAGTTTACGTTTTAAGGAAAATCGGAACCATATGATTGATTGCTAGTAAAACTTCACAATAAAAAAAAAGTTCTAGTGATGCATGATAAGGGCTTTGATATATAGCAGTTGATTTGATGTAGGAAATTTTTTCAAACTAGTGATCCATGATATACACTTCACAGTTCACACAACTATGATTTTTACACATCTACAAAACAATTTTTTATTCTTTGGTTTGGTGAGTAAACAGTAACTATGTAGTGTGAAGCTAACCAATTTCTTCTTGCAGACAAGAAATGCTTTATCCGGAACTTACTCAGCCCCACAGAGATCTGCTAGTTCAGCAGCTCTCTTGGTTGGAGACCCAACCAGTACCCGTGATAGAGCAGGAAATTATGCACTTCCTAGAGAAGATGTCATGAAGTTGAGGGACCGCCTTAGAAATGAGGAATTAGTTACAGGTCCATTCTTCTGCGGAATGAAATACAGAAGAACATTTCGTCATGATTCGGGCTGTGATATTGATCACAGGAGAGAAATGTGTGCTCATGCACGGATTTTGGCGTTGGAAGAGGCGATTGATACTGAGTGGGTGTACATGTGGGATAAATTCGGTGGTTATTTACTTCTTTTACTTGGTTTGACTGCAAAGGCAGAGCGAGTGCAGGTGAGTTATGAATCTTGGTGGCTGCTCATCATGTGTATTGTATTTATTATATGTCAATGTGATTTCATTGCATTTGTACATTGATAGGACGAGGTCCGTTTGAGGCTCTTTCTGGATAGCATCGGGTTTTCGGACTTAAGTGCAAAGAAAATTAAGAAGTGGATGCCCGAGGACCGCAGGCAGTTTGAGATTATTCAAGAGAGGTAAACAAGGTTTTCTAGCACGTCTCTTTCCCTTATCGACAATGCGTTAAATGGTTATAACTTTATTTTTGTGTGTAATATTCAGTTATATAAGAGAGAAGGAGATGGAAGAGGAGATTTTAATGCAGAGACGGGAAGAGGAGGGGAGAGGTAAAGAAAGAAGGAAGGCTCTTTTGGAGAAGGAAGAGCGTAAATGGAAGGAGATAGAGGCTTCTCTAATTTCCTCTATTCCAAATGCCGGTAACAGGGAAGCTGCAGCAATGGCTGCTGCTGTTCGTGCAGTGGGGGGCGATTCTGTTCTTGACGATTCTTTTGCACGAGAGAGGGTTTCGAGTATTGCACGCAGAATACGCACAGCTCAGCTGTCTCGCCGAGCTCTTCAGGTTGATGTATCACTTATCACAATCAACATTATTATCTTGTAGATCCCATCCAATAAATATGATTGTAAACTAACGCAAATATTGTTCATAGCAGACTGGAGTTACTGGTGCTGTATGTGTTCTTGATGATGAACCTATGACAAGTGGCAGACAATGTGGCCAGATTGATCCTAGCATATGTCAAAGTCAGAAAGTTAGCTTTTCCATTGCCGTGATGATTCAACCCGAGTCTGGGCCTGTTTGTTTATTGGGTACTGAGTTTCAGAAGCAAGTTTGCTGGGAAATACTGGTGGCTGGTTCAGAACAAGGTATTGAGGCTGGACAAGTTGGGCTGAGATTGATCACAAAAGGTGATAGACAAACGACAGTGGCAAAGGAATGGAGTATTAGTGCTACAAGCATAGCAGATGGAAGGTATAGATACTTATTTAGTTTTTCATTTTCTGAACGCAATGCGCGACATATTTGCCAGATCTTGGTGCATGTAACTTTATTCCTGTTCAAATTATGTGGGGAAAAGTACAGATTAGTATCCCCAACTATACGCCATTTCCACTTAACTACACCCAACTAAGATTTGGGTCATTCAGCTACACCCAAGCTTCATAAATTCCCATATGTTAAATTTTTGAATGGAAAATGTTAAGTTTTAAAGTGAAAAGTCTAAAGTGCCCATTGACTAAAAATCTAATTTTCAGACCTAAAATTAATTTTTCGATTTTTAGGTCTAAAAATTAGATTTTTAACCAAGAACATTTTCATCTTTTCACTTTCAAAATTAACATTTTCCGTCCAAAAACTTAACAATTAGGATTTTATGAAACTTGGGTGTAGCTGAATGACCAAAATCTTAGTTGGGTGTAGCTAAGTCGAAATGGTGTATAGTTGAAGATAGTTATCTGCACTTTTCCCTATATGATTCCATGTTAATTCTGGATAAAATTATAACGTCTGCTTGGCTCGTATTTATTTATACCCGTCACCATTTTCCGTTCTAGCTTTTGAATCTTACTGTGTGGGTTTGTGTTTTTTTTTCCAGGTGGCATATTGTAACAATGACAGTTGATGCTGATTTGGGAGAGGCTACATGCTACCTAGACGGTGGCTTTGATGGCTACCAAACCGGATTACCGTTGCGGGTGGGTACCAGCATTTGGGAGCCGGGGACAGAAGTTTGGCTTGGTGTCAGACCACCTACCGATATGGATGCGTTTGGGCGATCAGATAGTGAAGGAGCCGAATCTAAGATGCACATGATGGATGTTTTCCTTTGGGGAAGGTGCTTAACGGAAGATGAGATTGCTGCTCTTCCCGCCGCGACAGGCTCAACTGATCTAAGCATGATTGATTTTCCCGAAGATAATTGGCAGTGGGCAGATTCACCGTCCAGAGTATGTGCCTCTAGTAGCTTTATTTCATAATATTATAGCGAATCATGATTTCGTGCACTAACAGCGGTCATGTGATTCCTATAGGTTGAAGAGTGGGATAGCGATCCGGCAGATGTCGATTTATACGATAGAGACGACGTTGATTGGGACGGACAATATTCGAGTGGAAGGAAACGAAGGTCGGAGCGTGACGGGGTGGTGGTTGACGTGGATTCGTTCGCCAGGAAGTTTAGGAAACCGAGAATGGAAACGAAAGAAGAAATCATTCAGCGGATGCTTTCAGTTGAATTAGCCGTCAAAGAAGCGCTCTCCGCCAGAGGGGAAAATCATTTCACCGATCAGGAGTTTCCACCAAATGATCAATCGTTGTTTGTGGATCCTGTAAACCCCCCTTCGAAGTTGCAGGTTGGTTTTTCCCAAATAATTTAATGTTTTTTGGCATGCTTAGTGTCTGGGTTCGCCTACCCTTACTGTTATTGTAAATCAGGTTGTTTCCGAGTGGATGAGGCCTGCTGACCTAGTGAAAGAGAGCCGCGTCGGTTCTCGTCCGTGCTTATTTTCCGGGGCCACTAATCCTTCAGATGTTTGCCAGGTTTGAATTTTTTGCTGCATGAAATTTTCGAATTTAGCGTAGTTGACTAATCATATCATATATTTGGTTCATAGTTTGTAATATTCTCTATGTACTACAATTGTCTAATATAGGGCCGGTTGGGTGATTGTTGGTTCTTGAGTGCTGTTGCTGTTTTAACGGAGGTTTCTCGAATATCTGAAGTCATTATCACTCCAGACTATAACGAGGAAGGAATCTACACAGTTCGCTTTTGTATTCAGGTAATAAAGTTGACGATTATAATTAAGAAAAGAGAAAATTGCAAAAAGTTGCCATGAACTTTTCCAATTTTGCAAAAAGTGGCTGTGAAGTTACCATTATTTTGCAAAATGTGTAACATTTGTAAAAAAAATTACGAAAATACCCTTAAATAATTATGTTTTTCAACTCCAGCTCGCCGGTTTCTCTATATTCCAAACTCGGTTAGATATGAAGTCTCACGGAAGGACATCAATGACGCGCGAGAGAATAAAAAAATCGACCAACTTGAGTTGAAAAAATTAATATTTTTTGAAGTTTTAATTTAAAAAAAATATATTTCAAGGGCATTTTTTTGGAGAAATGTACACAATTTGCAAATAAATGACAAGTTCACAGCCACTTGCGAAATTGGAAAAGTTCATGGCAACTGCTTGCATTTTTCCCTTAAAAAAAGTTGGAGCTCCATATGCATACAAACCACTAAAGGGCTCATGAGTAATTCTGATTTGTATCTCTTTAGGGCGAGTGGGTACCTGTTGTTGTTGATGACTGGATTCCGTGCGAATCACCCGGTAAACCGGCATTTGCAACGAGTAGGAAGAGTAATGAACTCTGGGTCTCTCTGTTGGAGAAGGCATATGCCAAATTGCACGGTTCATACGAGGCATTAGAAGGCGGGCTCGTTCAGGATGCTCTTGTGGACCTCACTGGAGGCGCGGGCGAGGAGATAGACATGAGAAGTGCCCAGGCCCAAATCGATCTCGCCAGTGGAAGACTGTGGTCTCAGTTGTTGCGTTTCAAGCAAGAAGGTTTCCTGCTCGGCGCTGGGAGCCCGTCGGGTTCGGACATCCATATTTCTTCCAGTGGCATTGTACAAGGCCATGCTTACTCGTTGTTACAGGTACGAGAGGTCGATGGCCACAAACTGGTTCAGATTCGAAATCCGTGGGCTAACGAGGTTGAGTGGAATGGCCCTTGGTCCGACTCCTCCCCTGAATGGACCGATAGAATGAAGCATAAGCTGAAGCATGTTGCACAGGTATTATTTTAGAATACTGACCTAATTTCATATAATCAGGCGGTTTAAATTAGTATAGCGGATTTAGGCGATTTATTATAAAATCAATTTCATTTTTGAAATAAATACCTAAAAATAAAGTTATTTATACTAACTGTTATTTTCAAGGATATGAATACAACAAATATTACTTTGTTTCTTAAATATTTTTTTATCTGTAGTATAATTCATATTTTTATTGTATATTTATCATAACTTATAATACAAATTAGAAAATAGAAAAATACAAATCCGATTAGTCCACGGAGCCCTATCTGCCTGACTAACGTCTTTTAGAACAATGATCTTGTTCAAGGCATGTCCTTATTGTTTGGTGAAAGCATATTTGATCTTGATTTAATTTGTTGTGCCTGGTCATGTATTTATTGAACAGTCAAAAGACGGTATTTTCTGGATGTCTTGGCAAGACTTCCAAATTCACTTCAGGTCTATATATGTTTGTCGTATATACCCCACTGAGATGCGCTATTCTGTACACGGCCAATGGCGAGGAGGCAGTGCGGGCGGCTGCCAAGAGTACGAGTCATGGCATCAGAATCCTCAGTTCCGATTGAGAGCCACCGATACGTCATGTCCAATTCACGTCTTCATCACCTTAACGCAGGTATGCTTCTAAATGAAAAGCAAAACCGAACTCGTGTTTATAAATAATTCCTTTCTCACGGATTTTATGTGATTAGGGCGTGGGCTTCTCACGAGAGGTTGCTGGTTTCCGAAACTATCAATCTAGTCACGATTCGATGATGTTCTACATCGGGATGAGGATACTCAAAACACGAGGACGCCGTGCAGCGTACAACATATACTTGCACGAATCCGTTGGGGGAACGGATTACGTAAATTCCCGAGAAATCTCTTGCGAGATGGTTCTAGATCCCGATCCAAAGGGTTACACAATCGTTCCAACGACAATACACCCTGGTGAAGAAGCGCCGTTCGTCCTATCCGTTTTCACCAAAGCATCCGTAACCCTCGAACCCTTATAGAATCAATTTTTGTCCCATGGCACGCTCTCGACGTCTTCAAGTTACGCAAACTTGCATGCAGTTTTTTTTTCTACTGAACCATAGACGCGTGCACAAAAATATTAGGTAAGTCTCAATTTTCAGAACATCTTTTTTACTCTGCACAAGTCATGCGTATAATCTATTTATAGTACGTCTGCTGACCAAATCTCGGAAAATTAGGTTAAAAAATGTGGTTCAGTGCTGCAAATGGCGGGATTTGGATCGTGATTCTAGTGCAAGACACGAATGTGCTTGAACGGGGTTTTCCTTGCACGAGGGAGCGTAGGGAAGCTCGGGGCAGCGGTGGGTGAATCAAAGACGGGCTGTCGGGGTCGTCATTGTACATGAGTAGGTTGTGTAAGAAGATAGGGTTTGTATGGTCTGTGATGTAAATGAGGAAAGAAAATAGGGGAAAAGAAATAGGGAACATGATCACAAGTATAGGAAAGTAGCATTGTTGCAAGCAGATGGCACTTTTGATTGGTTTCATTAAGGTGCAGTTTTCAAGTTCTTTTGAAGCCTACTAATAGTCTCTTATTGTGTGTACACTTCAATCATTTTGTATTTATAAAATTTGTTGTGTTTTAGATATATGTTGAAGTAAATGCCCATGAGTACACGAGCTGAAAGAGGGAGAAGTTAACTTTATCTCACATGAAAAGAATTTAAATTAAAATAGGTGTATATAAAAGAAAGAGTCAAACATAACTAATAAGTTTGAGTTTTTAGTTGTGGAACTTTACTTGATATATACAACTCATTTTACCTGAGAGATGGAGTATTGGTGGGTTTTTCGTGCCTACGCCCCCTGTGGGCTCTGACACATGCGGAAGTCTAGTCCTGTTATGACCCACGTGTAGACAAGACTACCTATGAGGAGTGTTGAAGTCTCATGCGTACACGAGCATAAGAGGGGAAAATTAAGTTAATCCTACATGAACAAAATTGAAACTAAAAAATGGGCACATGTAAAAAGAAATAGTCAAACCCAACTAATAAGCTTAAGTTTTAATTGTGGAGCCCAAATTCAACATGTACAACCTAATTTTACGTGATGACTTGTGCTTGTTGTCTTGGCTATGTTAAAGTTGAATAATAACTTCTTCTTTCCACGCTTACTAACTTTTTCTCGAGTGTTACTTTTAGAAGAAATGCAAGGATAAACATACATTTCAATTTCTGACTTCTGCATGCTAGTCTTCTAATTTCGTGTCAGTCATGGTATATAAACTCACTTTTTTCCTTCTATATTGTGATATAGCGACAACAGATTTTTATCATCAATAATATAAATAACAATGATGTCGTTATGAGTATTGAAACCAGTGATCTCATGTTTATTTCATGAACTCTATATTTTAGAATAATTTCTTTTAATTACAACTTTAAAATGTCTCATAGATATTGGTTTAATTCTTTTTTTTCTCAATTTACCCATTTTAATTTCTTATTCAATACAAAAAGATTGAAATGATCCTCTTTAACCTTGTGCAATTCTTCATTTCACCTATCGATACAAATGTCTGATTTTTGAACACTTAGAGATTTTAAATGACTTCGAGGTATTCACAAGAAATTTAGCTTACTTTCATACCCTTCTAAAATTGATTGTTTTATGAAATTTGGAGGTCAATTGACATGTCATAGTTGAGATCGAAATTGTTGTTGGAAACAACTTCCCTAACAAGCAAGTTTTCAGCATAAACTTAGAGTTCACTTTTGACTAACCAAACGACCTTCAAATTTCATGAAACTTACCAGTTTAAAAAGTTATGAAAGTCAGCTACATTTTTGTATAAAAGCCTCAAAGTCATTTGAAGTGTCTAATTGTATGAAATCAAATGTTTCTATTAGTAGGTGAAATAAAAAAGGCGTAAGTTTGAAAATTTGGAAGCCAAAGAGAAACATTGTAGTTTTCTGTAGTAAATAAAATATATAAATAAATGAGAATGGTCAAAGTGAGAAACGTCATCGGTGCTTATGAGATATTTTAAAATTAACTGTAATTAAGTGAGAAACATATCAACGTATTTATACTAAAATGAGATTATCCTATATTTTTTATCAGCAATAACATAAATATCAATATTGATATAATGTAATTAAAACCAATGACTTCATGCTTCATACATGAAATCTAATTTTTTGGCAATTCACTCCGTCTTTGCCTATCATGATGGCATGTTTTTTTCATTCATGTATTTGTTTTATTGCTCAGAAGATGCATAAATGACTTTTTCATATATATGACGTGACATTGTTGATCCTTAAAAAGGTGGAAGAATTTATATAAGTAGAGTTGTAACCTCATTATAGAATTAACCCAATAGAAAAACAAGTAAAAGAGGTCTTAGTTGAACACAAAATGTTAAGGAAGTGTATCACGAAGTACTTAGTTAACAAGAAAATCCTTCCCGAAAACGAAGCTAGTTAAGAGCGTGTCGCAAAACTTTGGCAGTTCAATGATAAATCCAAGAGTTTCGCAGATATTCTCTATAGGAAAGGCCAAAAAAATTAAACGAATTTGAAGTGGGACAGAAATTTTGAATTTCAAGGCGAGAAACGAGAGCACATCTCGAAGACTTGATTGTGGATGAGAGACTTTACTTCGCTCACCCAGATTGTGTATCATATAAGTAATCAATGTACGTACGCATGTAATAATAATTTCCCTTACAATTCTACATTTTATAACACAATTAAAGGACAAATAGATAAAAGGATCACACGTCACTATTCTCAACTATATAATTTTTTACATATATTATCTTTTAAACAGTTAAAAAAATATTATCAAGTGACCAAGTTACTCTTTTAGCACTTATTTTTCTTTGGCAACCCATTCCTCTGTAGCGACTCATTTCTCTTCCTCATTGCAACTATTGAACCTTACCGCGAACTTGGATGGACCATTACCACCAACGTTGTCACTTCCACCAAGCTCTAGAAACAAAGAGAAGAGTACATCAAGTTATGGTACTCTCTGATTTTGATCAATTTCGTATCATATTTCCACAAATTTTAGTGCCGATGTGAAAATCCAAAACGTGTATATATTTAATTTACTTATTTTAGCCAATTTTCAGTGTTGATTTTGAAAAATAAAAAAAGACTTGCCTCTTTAATTTCAAATTTAAACACCTAAAGAGTACACACATAAGAAAATGAGGTGGACAGTGTGGTTTGACCACCCGCCAACGAGTTTCTGGCGGTGAAGATTTTTTAGGACATGTCGAAGTTCAAGTACACAAACCAACAAGGCCACTGGTCTGCGATTCAGATCTTGAACTCTCTTGATAAGCGCAATCTAGGATCCGTAACACCCGAAATCATGAATTGGCACACTTATGATGGTGAGATTGGATAAGATGCAAAACGTTTGGGTTTAGAAGTGAGTAATGTTAAGTTTACATGTGAGCTCAAAGTCACACATCAAAAAATTAAAGTACAAGAAGTGTTTATATACACATTGGAACCTAAACCTAACAGACCAATCTTTTGGGTCAATGGTGAGTTCTAATTTGTATATGAGCTTGCTTGGGCGCTCCTCCTATGTAAAGCCCGATTCTCCCCAGTAGTAGTACTAGAGCCTAGTTCGGCATATTTTCCTGGTAAAGTGAGTCATGTACTTCTATGGCTAGTAAGACCAGGACCATGATCGGCTACTCTCATGATGAGGCTCAGATATGATGAAAAGGGCCCTTGGTATTAGGGGGAACCAACCCGACGTGATGAGACTCAATGTGGATGGGGAGATTGTCAGGTCTACATGTGAGTTCGAAGTGTTACATTATAAAACTACAATATGTAAGGAGTGTTACACATTGGACCATAAACCTAATAAAAGACCAATCTCCCCCAACAAGTCAATTTGGCATAATTGGGCTCAATATAGAGCAAAAAACTATTAAGTTTATATGCGAATCCAAAATTTACATCAGATGATTATGGTGTATAAAATGATTTATACAAGCCAAACTTAATAACTGATAGACTAGTATTTCAAGATAAATATGAACTCTAATACACATGAATTTCTTAACTCTCACACTTAGATTTGTTTAGATTTCCATTTTGAATCCCTAAAAAATGCACAACCAAAAGACCTCCTAGATTCATATCTGCAAAAAGTAGAGAAAAAAAACTTTGTTAATACTTACACCCTGAGGCTGTTACCATTTTAGGTGTCTTTAGTGTAAATGACATATGAACAAATACAATGCCATTTATGAAGAAATGCAAGCTTTTTCTTTGTGTCCCATTGGCTCAAAAGCAAAAGGGGGTGTTGGTTGTGTTGGGACATGCGTGTAAAACAAGTTATTTATTATTAATGGTTTCTTGACTCACTCTTATAATTATATCATGCATAACGGTCAAATTATGACTCCCACTCGTATGGTTCACGGACATGACTTTATATATGTTTTGTGGCCCAAATATGAACCAACCTGTCCTACACGTCTAAGCTTAATTAAATTTATACGACTTTTGTGCCCCTAATAACATGTCGGATTTGAGATCGGGTTTTGTGATTTGAGTTTTGAAAGTAACTTCAATTCAAATGTGTTATGTAGATCAATTATGCATCGAACCATTTATACATTAATTTATATTTTTATATCACAAATATTTATCAGAATATGAAAAATTCATTCGATTTTATATTTTACTGAATCATGTAGATTTACTGATAATGTTATATTTTCTTAAAACTTGACTGAGAATAAAAATTGATCTTGACCAATAGACCAATATTCATATATAGAAAGTTTGTTTTAGTGCCGAGGCACTCATTTTGTTTAAAAAGTATAAAGAGTTTTTTATGAAAGATTGAAATTAAAGATGTATATACCATAAAATTTGTGCTATAAAAATTCGATATTTAACTCATGTTTTCGAATAAATAAAAAGATATGCACTACTAAAATTGAGGTTATTCCCGACCAACTAAATTGGTCGGGTTTAGTACTGAAGTTGGTCGGGAGAGGTTGGTAGGTAATACCTTTCCCGAACAACATTGCTTCATTGTTGGTCGGGAATAACACCCTTTTAGTTGGTCGGAAATAATACCAAATTACCGACCTACGTCTTATTGGTCGGGAATAACACCACTTTCACGACCAACTAGGTTGGTCGGAAATAATACTAAACTGTTGACCGCAACTTCTTGGTCGGGAATGAATGTGATGTTTTCCCAACCACACGGTGTGAAAACATATTCTTTCGAAATGATTCAGCAAATATAATTATTATATATTGAAAAATATCATTCAATTTATTGAAAGCGAATCATTATTGTAAAAAAAAAGCGATCCTAACTAGAATATGAGTTACTTGAGTAAGATCAAATTAAAGAAATTTGTAATCTCAAAAATATATATGTTCTCATCTTAAATAGTATTTTCATTCATGAATAATTAACCCATCAATATTTTAAAATATGACTCAATCACAATCCATCTATATAAGGCATGTTTGGAAGAAGAAGAAAAAAAAACCGATCATATATATTATTATACATAAAAGATTATTATTCAATGAAATTTAATTTTCATTGAAAATAAAACCTTTAAATATCATGTAATTTTCTATAAAAGTCGTGTTTATTATTTAATTGTGACAAGAATGGTATGGAGGAAGATATTTTGGTGGATGTAGACAATGTAACTAAGTGTATAAATGGTTTCGACGTAAATTAGGTGTACAACATTTGAGTCCACACGTTATATACATAAATTATTATCACATTTCACAACCTGTTGACATTTCATTTTCATTTAGATATTGAGAATATTCTTCGATTTTCTTGTTTGTTAGAAACATTCCAATTCATTAACAACGCGGTTAACTTTGAATCTATGGCTTAATGATCAAAGTTCAAATTTTCGGATGGTATTAAATGTAAATAAATTTGATTTATAATTTGACTCGTCAATTTTAACTAGTTAATCAACCACAGCTCATATAATTGAAATTATAGATCGTGATTTAATTCGAAAAATCTTGATTAAGATTTGAATATATGACCATCACGAGTTGTATAAGTGATTAAGAACCTTAATAAAATTCGTAGTTTTGTAATTTACAATCATAAATTTTAAAAGGGTAATAATTTGCAATTGCAGTATGAAAATACTGTAAGTACATTCGTATTAATAATTTTCATTTTTTAATTTTTTAATTATTTTTTATATGAGTAATATAAGGGCAGATTAATTATTTTTTTAAATTTAATCACATTCTGTAAGTTTTAATGGAGTTAGAGTAACGGTGACACATAAAAATAGTTCATTGTATTGAACTGATTCTTAAAATATTATACCGTAATAACGTGAAAATTAGTGAACATGAATTATCTCTTAAATTTATAAAGTCCTCACTTATTATTTACGTTGAGTTTTTTAAGATCAAATAAAAAAATCGCACTTAGTTCAAATCTCATTTCAAAGAGATGAGTTTAAAATTTTATGCAACCTAGATTCAGAAACTATTTGAAGGGTTCTCTTGAAAATAAAAAATTTACAGTTACAATTTTTTTAATAAATAAATTTAAATTGTAGTTTTACTAATTTGCCCATACAAACTAACTGTTCATAAACAGTTAAATTAATAATTAAAATAAGGGATAATGATAATTTGTAACACCTAACAATAGCGAATTGACACTTTCATACCCTAATTACTTTTCTTTCTTTTTTAGTATCTTGATAATTTTTTTGTGACAACCTACCTCTAAAATGTCTAAAATATCTAAACTACCATTGGTTTAGGAAATCATAAATTGAATTTGTTCAATTTTGTTTATCTATAGTTCAATTTGGTTTATATTTAAGATACAATTACAATTATGCCCCCAAATCTAAAATTAAATTTAAACCATTTCAAATATGGTCTAATAAATTAAATTGGACAAGTTCTATTATGATTTCTTAAATCAGTATTATTTTAATCATTTTAGCATAGATTGTCACACAAAAATTGTTCAAATAAAATGTCGTTATCCCTTCAAATAACACATAAAATTCAGGTTTCTACAAAAGTAAAAAGCTGACCAATGAGGAGCCTCCACCCAAACCCAAACAACTCATCACCGCCGACCAAACTCACCAACACAAAAGACACACTAACACTAATCAATTTAATTAGCACTAATCATCATTTGGTGTCATGTGAACAAAAATCAAGTTTTTCTTATATTTTTTATAAACAAAACTCCAAAACAGCGGTTGAGAGAGGAAGGGCCAGCAAAACAGTGGGACCCACAGAGAGCCCAGCTGTATTGCACCCATTGCTGGCCTTTCTCTCTCTAGAATATTGAAGATCTCTCTCTCTCTCCTCCAGCTTCTCATATAAAACCACCCTCTCTCCTCAATCTCACCACAACCCACCATTCATCTTCTCTTGTTCTTCTCATAAATCTGTCAAAGTTTTGATCTTTTCTTGTTTCTGGACCTGAAATGGAGGCAATGAGGATGAGGGTGTTTGTTGTGGTGATGATGGTGGTGTTTATGGGTCTCTCCGCCGTCCAAAACGCCGCCGCCGCCGATGCTCCGGCGCCGAGCCCCACCTCCGGCGCCGTAGACCTCGTACCCGCCGTCGCCGCCTCTGTTTTGGCCGTTGCTTTTGGGGTGCTCTTTTAGAGGGATGGCTAAAGTTGGTGGCTTTTTGTTATATGGGTGTTTCTCTCTCTCTCCCTCTCTCTAAAACCCATCTCTTCACTTTCTCTCTCTAGAAGAGAAAATTGGTGAAATGGGTTTTTCTTCTTTTTTTCTTAAATGGGTTTATGATTTTAATTTTATTAATTATTGGGTGATTTTGTGTAATTTTGTGTTGGTGGTGGACTCTACTTTGTACTCTACCCTTTAGTTTGATCAATATATTATTCTATTTCTTTATGAGTAAATTTTCTTATTGTTGAGCTTGAATTGTGGATTTTGTAGAAGTTGCATTTGTGAATTGTGGAGAAGAAAAGGATATGGAAATGGTGGTGACATGTGATGTGTTGAGGCACATGCATTGTTGGGAGGTGAAGCAAATAATGAGTTGTATGGTTTTGGCATATTTTTTATGGGTTTTTGTTGTATGTTTCTTTTAGGCTGTTTTGATGTTGATGTTCATGTGATTGGTGGGTTGGTACCAATTTCACAAGATTTTTTGTTGGGTATTTTAATGTCTTTATTTGAAAATTTGTTGTGTTTATATCATGATATTCTATTCAAACATTTAAAATTTGAAACCTAAGTGTGAAGATTTTGGTGTCTCTGTCTGTCCATTAATATTCAAAATAATGACTGAAAAATAGAATGAGAGTATGATTTGATTGGAATCTAACTTATGATTGGATCAAAGTTCTATGTAAAACTTAAATTATGATCAAATTCATGCAAATTTGATGGAGATTGAGTTTGGGATTATGTGAATGATTTTTGAAAATTACAATGTTTAGCTATTTACCTATAAAACTCACTTCTTTTTTAACATGGTTCAAATCTATGATCTAGCCTAGGGATGTCTATTTGAACTGGAAACCTGATGATCCGACCGATACTCGACTCGATTTACTTGAGACCCAACACAATTTAGAGCTAGATTTGAAATTATAGCCTCAATGAGTGTGAAGCTGAAATGGTAAAATCAGATTAGTTTAAGAATACTTAAGTAAATGAGTGTTTGGGTACGATATTAGTCAAATTTGTTATTAGCTTCTCAATTTTGTGGCTTCGGGTGAGGGTTTTGTTGCACCGAATTATATCGTTGTTCTTCTCGCTATGTTTCTAAGCTTGCTTACCTTATAAAGTTGGATGTTTAAAAAGAAAATGAATTCAATTATAGTAAAATATCATATATTTTTCTGAAATTCTACTATATATAATATAATTTATATCATTCTTCTTTACTATACTTTATTTTTTTATAATTGAGAATTTATTGCTCCCTTATTGGAATATCCTCCTTTTATTTGAATGCATCTTTAT
Source organism: Geranium brycei (assembly GCA_036897365.1). Lineage (NCBI taxonomy): Eukaryota > Viridiplantae > Streptophyta > Magnoliopsida > Geraniales > Geraniaceae > Geranium > Geranium brycei. Next base: position 41,825 of record JAYMTP010000103.1, read on the forward strand.
GACGATAAAACAAATTACAAACCAAGAAGATTGTGTCAATGTAGGTTAAGTAGGTGACCCACCATTTATCAAGTACTTATTATAACTCCTATTTTAATAGTGGGAAGAAAAATAGAACTTAATAGGAAAGTGACAATTGGAATATATCATCACATTGTATAATTGAAATGTTATTTAGAAATCAGAATTAAATGAAATGAGAAAAATTTAGAATAAAAAGGAAATAGAATTAAGTTGATGAATACCATGAACCATATTTCTCTCCTAATAGTGATTACAATTATTACATTACATTATTTTACAATTGATTGATAAACTCGCGATGCAAAATTATTTCTATAACATTAATGACATAACTCAATAATAAGTAGATATGTATTATTACAAAAGATATAATACACCTAAATTTATTATTATCGATTCACTCTTCAAACTTATTTTGTTTAAGGGAAGACATATTCATGCCACATAGTATAAACCATCACCAAATTATAAGGATGGTAAAATGCAAAAAGTCTTATAATTTTTTTTTCACAAACTCTCGTATGCGCACTCATGTTCATTTTTACACCGTTTATACAAATTCGTGAAAGTTAATAGAAGTGTCACTCAAACGTGCTAACTCAAACGTCAACACTTAAGTGACACTTCCGCTAACTTTCACGAAGTTGCACAGACGGTGTAATTTGAACATGAGTGAGAGAGAGTTTTTGCATAAATAAAGTGAATGAAGAGTTTGTGCAAAAAATCAATTATAAAGAGACTTTTGACAATTTGAGATTTTTTTTCGGGGCAAACAGAGACAAGCGAGGTATTCCTCATTCCTGATATATTAAAATGATAAATATATAAGTTAGATAATATTTAAAATACATATTTTTTTGAATATTAATATTCTAATACTTATTTTTATTTAATGAGATTATTGCGTGCAAATATACTTAACCAAACGCATTTTGTACATAAGTACATTTAATATTTTGTTAGTTCGTCTAAAGTTTATATTTTTGCACCGTTTACTGCAAGTCGACGGCTTTGTCCATGTCTACCTTATACAATGGGGGATAGGTGGGGGAAAACAGTTTCTTGGGAGTTCAAAAAACCATTTTGTCGGTGTTAATATGTGCAAATATATAAATTTTGGGCGAGCTAACAAAATAAAAAAAATTAAACACACTTATGTATAAAATATGTATGATTAGGTGTATCTGATTGCAGTCATCCATATTAAAAATAATATTTCCTAAATAACATCTCAGGTCGGGGGACCGAGAATCCCCGTCCCCTATAAAAATATAGCGGAGACGGAGAAAACTCGGCTCGTTGCCATCCCTCCCACCAATTACCAAAGCATGAGTAACAAATTTGATTTTGCCCCGCATCAAAACGACGCCGTTTTAGTCTTCTTCAATCTCGACATCAATTTTGGAGGCCGTAAGCTTCTGGAACGGAACTGTCACAGGACAACACTTCGATCCTCAGCGCCGCCGACCAAAAGAAACCTCCGTACGTTCAGGTTCCGAACCAGTCCGTGTCCGTACCAAAAATGCAAGCTCTCAGGTCCAATCGCAACCTGCTTCGCGCTCTCTCCTCAATCTCGTCGCTCTCTCCACAGTCCAGAACCCTAGCCACTCTCCAGAGCTCGAATCGACCCAACTGCGACACAAGAAGAATCGGGAACGGCTTTATCGGGTCTCCATGGTGCGCTACGCAGCTCCGCGGCATGAAGGTCGTGGGCTCTGATGTAATTTCCTTCCCCTCTCTCTCTCTGTTGGATCCAATTGAAGTTTCGAGTTTCTTTCCAGATTGAATGGTGATGGTGAATCGAATTGAAGAAATAAGTGTACCCGTTGATGAAAGTTTGGATATTTTGATGACTTGAGTTTCGTTTATGTGCAATTCGAAGTATGGTTGTGTGTGGTAATGATGTGAATGTATGTACTGGATTGAGCCTAAATCACAATTAGTTTTGCACAATGTTGTAAAAAATCCCAACTTGGACGACTAATCCCTGACTATTCCCCGATTAGCTTCTACGCCCCACTAGCGTCTAAAGTTTTTTACCACACTGTTTTGCTAGAGGGTTCGTGTAGTAGACCCCCCAACTTTGTTCGGGAAATGGGTTGTTGGTATTGTTATTGTTGTGATTAAAAATGGAGAATTTATCGGTACGGTGACTGTTTCTGTTATTTTTCTGGTGCAGGTAAGGCCTGGGAACTTTGTGGAAAGAAAAGGTTTTGTTGTTCAATAGCCAAATGCACAGTTGTTTTATTATTTTTATTCTATGCTTACACTGACTGGAATGTGCTTTCGATTTGTATTTTTTTGGGGAAATTGACTGCTTCAGGACGAATGTATGAGGTAATTGTTCTTTTGTGTTCATCCCCATTCTACTCTCTGCAGCATTTTAGAGGACTGCGATTTTTATTTATGTTGCTTTACTCAGGTTGTAAAGGCAGACCATACACAGCAAGGAAGAGGAGGTGCCATGATACAGGTTTCTTGCTAAATCTTTCTTGTCGAACTCGAAGTGTGTTTGTAGGTATTTGGTTGCTGGAGTGCTAATTACCCGCCATTTGATACTTTGCCATCAGTCACAAAACACTCCACTTTCTTGTTGTCTGTGAGAAAAAAATGGAAATTGAAGGTCATGCTTTTGTGTTTGTCTTTGGTAAATGAACGCCCCGAAAGTTAGTTGAAGCTAATGTTAATGCTCAGCTCTGAGTATTGCGGATGGTGCTTAATATTACTTAACTGCACTTGGAATGAGAGTATTCTTGCATTTTGGATGAGCTCACAAATATTATATAGATATTGGACTTCACTTCATACATCCCTCATTGGAGTCCTTGAACATGCATTGATAATCCAATTCAACAGCACACATATGCCCTTTGGCTTTTGCACTTTGAATTCCTGTAATTCTTGTTACTTTTCCCACATGCTTGACCTGTCTTTTATTGTTTTGATAATCAAATGGGCCTTTTCTAACAACATGGTTTTCACACTCGTTTTTATTTAAATATGGGATACTTAAGCTGCCTTTTATGATAGGTGGAGCTCCGTGATGTTGACAGTGGAAACAAAGTAAATGATAGGTTCCGCACAGATGAGGCTGTCAAGAGTATGTATCTTAACTGATTAATTTCTCTTGTATTTTTAGTTAAATACTTTAATTGATTAGTTCATACTAGATTGTGTATGTTAGTTTCAGTTTCAGTTGCAGTTGCAGTTATGTAATGTGGATCTATGAAAAAATTGTCTGCATTTTAGTTTTCTTTTCAACTGTCAATTTGATTAAATATGTGTTATTTGAAAGATGGACCCTATTTTGTCTGCATTGAAGTAGGAAAGTGGTCAAGATTGTTGGGATTAATCCTTTGATTTTTTTTTTGTCATAGATGCTGTAAATCATACCGTGCAAGGGCTATATTGCATGGGGTTCTCATTTATTCTTCGGGATTGCATGTTTTCTAACATGCTTACCTTTTGGCCAGTCAAAAAGTAAAATAGTTTTACTTTTACAAGGGAAGCTGTAGTTTTTTTTCCAGGATAAGGAAGGACTGGTTTGTGGGTATCATTGAATTGTGTATATATGTCAAGAGTGAAATTCAAGTAGCTGTGATGTTGAGGGGATTGAAGCATGGGTGGCTTAGGGGAGATGGGAGGGACTCTAGGATAGACCATGTCGGACTATTGCTATTCTCCTGGCCATGTCGTGTTCTACCGATCCGGCTGACAAGAAAAAAATCACTTATTTATCCCGACAGCATACTTGTTTGATGTGTTTCACAATGAATTCGCTTACCCTCCAAACCGTGAAATTTTTTTCACTTAGATTGTGTAAAAACTGTTTGATGGTTAGGGTATCCACTTTCACAATCATTTATAGCCATATGAATACCTGCACTGTTCTTCGGTGTTATGATTATATGCGATCTTGAATCTTTATTAGATCTTTATCATTTGATGCAGAGATTTTTGTTCAGGATAAGCCTTTCACGTGTTTTTACAGAGACGGTGACAATGTGGTGCTGATGGAGTGAGTTTATTTCCCTTCTTCCACATTATTTCTCTTCTAATTAAATCCATTTTTGCCTGGGGATTTATTTATTCAGCATTTGTTGAATCTATTAGTACTAAAACATTTGAGCAAATGGAAGTGCACAAGGACTTGTTTGGCAAAGCAGAAGCATATGTGAAAGGTTGGTCGGTTATGGTTTTTTTTTCTCAATCCATGATGCATTTTGGGTTTGAGGTGAATTTTCAAGAAGTGATTTCAAAATTTGGTTTCCGTGCAATATCTGGTTAATTTTTGCTGCTGTATGAAATTTTGCCATAAACAGAGGAAATGAAGGGAATCATGGTACAGATGTTTGATGGAAAACCATTGTCCGCGTCTATTCCAAAATCAGTAACGTGCACTGTTAAAGACGCACAAGTTCATATGAAGGGTATTACAGCCACACCTCGGTAAGTCAATCTATCGGCAAACGAAGCGTGATATTGGAAACTTCTGCTAGTTTTGGGCGTATTTTCTCATTTAGGTGCCATCCGTTATTTATATGGACAGATTAATGTGTCTTATTTTTCCGTTTCGGTATCGTTTATATATTCAACTCTTTTCTTGGTCATTTAAAATTCTTTTTCACGAGAACCAAAAACTTTATTGTGTACAGGTACAAGAAGGTTTTGCTAGACAATGGTCTCACAGTACAAGTAAGCCATAGTCCCTCAATTCCGCTCTTTGTTAACTCTTCTATTTTAGAAGTACTTATATTAAAGTCTATATGGTTTGGTTCTCTCATAACTTATGCTAGGTGTAACATCGCGCGATGCGCGATATTATTTATAATATTTTATAAAAATAATTAAAACTGATTCACATATGAAATTCTAAAAAATTAGAGAAAACAACAAAATCCACAAATAAAATATCAGAGTCGTTTTCATTCATTTTTTAGCAACCAAACAAATCAAACATAAAACAAAAAAACAATAGAATTAACGTTTGTCGAAGAGAAGTCGAACAAAGATCCATAAACAGAAAAATGGAACTGGAAAAAGTCAATTGAAAAGAAAATGCAGTTTTGGACATTGGTCAAAGATACATGGAGAGTGTCGTGTAGATGAACCTTCATTATTTCTCTCCTGAAAATCAACATAATGAATTATTAGATCGTATAATCAAATACATTAAAACACTCATCAGGATTTGATGAATTTGACGAATAAATACAAAGATCGTTTTATTTTATTGATGAATCAGATCGTAAATAATGATATGTGAT
>JAYMTP010000104.1:0-46966 GCA_036897365.1 Geranium brycei
TTTCTATCCTATGAGATTATAATTCCAATGGATAATTCCATTTGGCTACGCCCATATATTGCTGTTTTTCAGGTGGGTACTCATAGAGTTTTTTTTTCAGTTGGTTACGCCTAAGATGTGCAAAATTTTCACTTTGCACTTTCCGTCCATTTCCGTTAGCTTTTAACATTTTTTTTACATGTGGAATGACTAAAATACCCTTAAGGATTGAATGAGTTATAAAAATTAGATTGAAAAAACTAAAATGTCCTCACATATACTTTTAATTTTCAAACCTCTCTCTCTCCCTCCCTCCCTCCCTTACATCAGTATAACTCAGCCATGTATCTATCAATAATCACAAAATTGTCGAAAACCCATCTAGCAAAATCAAACCTAATGCTTCCAAGAAACAAAAAGAGAACGGTACCCCATGGGCGGAAGGGCACCGGGCCAAGCAACAACATTCATGGGCATAACTAATTTATACCACATAATTAATAAAGAAATTAAATATAATTCTACCTTAATTACGCCAATCTATACCCTAATTGCCTTGTTCTTTCTCTGTAACTTCTCTATACCATACAAATGGCTTCTTTTTAGATCCTCCGCCGCCTGCTCCACCACCACTGCCACTTCTCCTCTACCAACACAACTACTTCCACTAAATAACGGTCCACAAAATCCCCAAACAGCTACAAAGACATTAATTGCAGAGACCAAGCCTCCCTCCTTTCCTCCGGAGAATCGCGCGGCGTTCTCCGTTCCGGCAAGCCTCCGGGCCAAATCTGGCAAGTATCTGGACATATTTAGCACTTCGTCTCCGACTCGAGGCGGCTCATCTCCGGCTAGGTGGCGAGGAGTGCCTCTTGCCTCTGTCCACAAATCTGTTTCTGTGTTATTGTTTTAAATTTGTTTTGCATATTTTATTATCAACAAAAAAATTAAGAATAACAAAATTCAGATGAAACAAAAAATTATAAATTAATTAGGGTCTGCGAGCTCATTAGATGAATAGGTGAGGGCATTTTAGTCTTTTTAATTCAATTCTAATACATGCCAGAAATGTTAAAAAAACTAACAGAATTTGACGGAGAGCTGCAAAGTGAAAATTTTGCACATTTTAAGCGTAGCCAACTGCAAAAAAAAAATTTAGGAGTATCCACCTGAAAAACAACAATATATAAGTGTAGCCACCTAAAATTATCCCTAATTCCAATTTCCTTACTGCCTTAGAATTTGAGCGCAATAATATAAATATCACGTACTTATAACTTAATTGAACAACTTCGGTAATTTTGTATTCCGAAATTCTCAACCAAAATATTTTTATACTTGTAAATGTAGTTGTCGCATAGTTGACGTAAGTTATACTTGCTTAATTTTTATTACATATATATTTCACATATTCCATTAATCTCTATAACAATTAAAAACCAAAATTAAAATTGGTTGACTGATTCTTAATTTAAACTCACCATGATTAGTGGCTTCCTTGTGTTGTTACATTTATTAATTATTTTGGATGGTCCAAGTCACATTTTATGAATCTTTTTAGTGACATATGCATTAGTTTTAAACTTTTATATAACTAATTTCTAAAAAATTGTATTTTTACATGTAAAATAAACATAAAATAGTAGACTATACATATTGATACAGAAATTTAAATATCGTGATATTTTACATTATCTAGACTTAAGACAATAAAGAAAAATTCCGGTCTAAAGTCTTGTCAAAACAAATTGATGTATGGTACATAAATTTTGGATCGGTAACAATTTTCAATCCTAATCATTGACACATTCATCTAGAAATAAATAAATAAATAAAAATTGGAAATAAAAATGAATTAAAAAATAAAAACGATGGTTGTGCTTGTGCTGTTGGTTGCCTCCAAATCCCAAACGAGAGAGCACATCAGCAAATGCAATGGAAGCTCAGATCTGAAGCTTTCTCTGTCTCAATCTGTACAGTACAGTCCACAGCTTCTTCTTCTTCTTCATCGTTCTCATTCCAATTGTAGACCGAGTCTCTGAATTCGTGAAGCTAACAAACAAACCTCTCTTTGACTCATTGCTCTTTCTCTCTCTACATCACGCACGCTAGCTAGATCTCTGGATCGTCACCAACTCTACACCTACTCCTCACATTTGATTTTCTTCGCGACGGAGATGGCGAGGGTGGACCTCGTCGCCTAGCCCCGACCTCTCTCTCGCGACGCCATGAGCAGGAACTTGAGGGAGTCGCTGGCCGGAGGCGGCAGGAATGCTCCGGCGCCGGGATCTTTCAACCACCGTCGCGGCCACAGCCTCACCGGTTATTCGAAGGAGACCGATGAGAACTTGGATCTCTTCTCCAAGAACCGCCGGAGCCTCTCCGTCGCTTCTTCTGACGAATCTCCCGATGGTACTCGCATCACTTTCTTCTTGCCTGTCTCGATTTGTTCTTTGTTTGTGCTAATTTCGTCTCCGATTGACCGAAATGTGCCATCGTTAATCTCTCGTGTCGTGTGTGAGACGGTGATTTGGTCATTTGAAGATGAGTGTGTCACATCTGAGTGTAGAATTGATTGTTTTTTACAATTATTCAGTATATGTTTTCATGCTTGATTTGTCTGATTTGAGCGACGGTTGTTTGTTTCCTTCTCGGTGGAGAAGACGCGGAAGAAGAAAGTGATGGCCGATGAGCTTCATTAAATGAGCTTCGGCCAAACAAAATCAATGGTAGTCGGTGTCGTTTTGTGGCAAATCTAGCCATTGGCACCGCACCGTTGGTTAATCGTTGACAACGGTGTTGAATTTACTTGATATATTGATCTGATTCATTTGTTGTGATTCTATATATTCATGGATCTGATCTTTTTGGAATCTGGATCTGTGGATGTGACTGTAGTGACGTTGAAATTGGGGAGGCTTTCGGTTGGATCAGCAAAATTGGCAAGGAGTGCCATTGATGACCTATTGTCCTCAACCGATGGAGATGGAGGGAAGCACGACTATGACTGGTAAAGATCCAAACCGTTTACCTGAATTTGCTCTTTAAATTCAGATCTATGTTTTGTTTTTCGATTTCATATCAGGATATCATGTCAGATATGCAGATTGCAAACTCCTTGATTCTACTGCCATTTGATTTGATCAGTATATTCATAAAATCATATGTTTGCATTATATTTTGTTCCAGTGTTCTCCACAATCAGATTTCCTTTTACTCCTCTAAATCAATAGAAAAGTGTTTTCCATTGAGGTGGTGAATGATCCATTACAATATTAGATTAATAAATGCTACACTCGAGTGAGCATAATGTTTATCTTGTGTATTTTCTTCTATGTTTCACCGGGAAACATATCGGTGATTGTGAACCATAATATGTAGACAAGAGATGAAGAAATAATTAGACTGCAACGTTTATGGTAATTATCCTTACAATAAGATGGTATAAATTAACTCTACTGAAGAAGCATCTTGTTCTTGAAAATAAATTCATGCTTACTCTCTCGTTCCAAAATAAGGAACCCATTTGGCTTTTAGCTACAATTATTGTTTTTGACCTTCTATCTAGGTTTTAATAGACAATACATTGATGCTTCAGGCCTTTGCTTATCTCAAACCAATTATGTTATAATTTTCAATGGCATTTAGTTAACAAAACTCCCATTCTTGGGAGTCAATTAAATAAAGTTCTCACACGACCTTTTATTTTTAACTCCGGTAGATTGTCTAATTTTGAGTCTAACAGCTTAACTCTAATCAACTTTGAATCATTCTTTATTTAATTTTTTGGAATATTTTTATCACGTGATTTTGGAAAAAATAGATGGTAAATGTTTGTTGTTAAATAACCTTTGCATCTAAACCATGTCAAGCAATCAATTTTGTTTTTGCTTGTTTTATGAACATTACCTTTTCTGTTGCCAGGCTTCTCACTCCTCCTGGAACTCCACTGTTTCCTTCACCGGATGGAGGTGAGTCTCAACCAACTGCAATGGCTCCGAGAAGCAGATCTGTAGTTAGATCAACAACTACTAAGACTTCAAGGGTATGTGTTTCTGAACTCGTTGGGTTTGGATTTGATTAAAAAAAATTTGTTTGCCTTTTATGAATTTTTGAATGACATCGTATAATATGTCATGGAGTCAAGTTCTAAAATTTGGAACTGCTGATAGTTAGCATACCGATCTCCTTGTTTCAGCTTTCAGTTTCACATTCAGAGAACAACCACTCTGCACGACCAACTAGAAGCAGTTCAGTAACACGACCATCAATTTCTACTTCACAGTACTCATACAACTCAAATAGATCCTCCTCAATCCTAAACACAAGCTCTGCTTCAGTCTCCTCTTACATAAGGCCGTCCTCTCCCATTACCCGCTCCCCATCTACAGCCAGGCCTTCCACCCCATCTTCCCGCCCAATATCATCACGATCTTCAACTCCTTCAAGAGCTCGTCCAGCCCCCACCAGCTCTTCAATTGAGAGACCTCGACCATCTTCAAGGCCTTCCACTCCAAGCTCTAGACCTCAAATTCCTGCAAATTTAAATTCTTCAGCTGCTAGATCCAATTCTCGTCCGTCAACTCCTACTCGTCGTAGTTCTGCACCTTTGCTATCTCCATCATTGGGTCCTGCAACTTCAGCTACACGTGTACCCTCAAATGGACGTAGTTCTGCACCTTCATCTCGACCAAGCTCCCCAAGTCCACGATTAAGAACCCCCCAACAGCCCATTGTCCCCCCTGATTTTTCTCTTGACATCCCACCAAACCTTAGAACAACTTTGCCAGATAGGCCTGTTTCTGCGGGTAGATCACGACCAGGTCCTGCACTAACTCCAAGGGGAAACCCAGAACCAACAGGCTCTGTGAATGTTCCAAGAAGACCATCATCGCCGATTACCAGTAGGGGAAGGCTCACAGAGCCTGCTGGGAGAGGCCGCGTACATGCCCATGGGCATGTTACTGAAGTGCCTGAGCCTCGAAAGGCCTCACATAACCCAGAGTTGGCAATGCGGAAACCTGCAAGGACTTCTCCAACTGCCCCTGATAGCACAGGATTCGGGAGGAGTATCTCAAAGAAATCACTGGATATGGCTATCAGGCATATGGTATGGATACCCACCACTATCATGTATTAAATATCTGAGGCTTTAAATTTAAAGCCTACTTATATCTAGAAATGTTTGTGTGATGTGTATAAATTATTTCCTTGACTGCATGAACTGGTACTTGGTTAGATTGCAATAAATAGATGATATAATTTGTAATCAAATTTGTGTTAGATTCTCACTGGAGTGCATTTGACCCATATTATATCCAAGCATCAACCCTGCTAGTGGTCATTGCATCGTATGAATATAGCATTACCAGTTTTGCATCGGAATATTACCATGATACCTTAGAACTATATCCGCATTCTGCTCAATACATCTAATTTTGTGATCTCAGTTGATTTTGTAATAGGGTAGCATCGCAATGACCGTGTAGAGAAACAGGACTTCTCTACTATCTTTAACTTGTAGATGAAAGAGTTAAACTTTGATATTTAGTTTTGGCTGTTGGTTTAAATCAGTAGCCATTCTTCTTCTTTTTATCACAGCGTCATTATAGGCAAATTAACCTAGATTGCTAGAGGACCTATTTGGTGAGTGAATTAATAGCAAGCATAAGTTTTTCAAGATGGTTTGACACTGCTAAATGTAGTCGCGACACAAGGTTTTATAAAATCATACGTTCTAAATATTTATCTACTCGATGGATGCAGGATATAAGAAACGGGTCAGGTAACAGCCGTCAAATTTCAGGCACTGCCCTCTTCCCTCAGAGCATCCGATCCGCTGCTCCTAAAGCACAGTCAACCCGCACTTCAAGCTCCTCATCATCGTCCATTGTCTCCAACGGAAGCCACCAAACGAGCCACAACGGAATGAGCCCAGAGAATGGGAGCTACATCAGTAGAATCACAGAAAACGGAACCCGAGCAGATGACATCCGCGTGTCTGCCAGATTAACCGACGCGGACATATACGAGAGTTCCCGATACGATGCTATACTGCTCAAGGAGGACCTGAAGAACACAAACTGGCTGCACAGCATAGACGATAAATCCGATCAAGGCTCCATCTTCGATCATGGGTTCGAGTCCCTCCCCGAGCCCTTCGGACTGCTATAACCTCCAAAAACATGGTGCATTCTTATGTTTTTATTTATTTCCAAAGTCGCATTCTTTTTCTTGATATTATTATTCGGTTATGCGAATTGCAGAGCAAAGAAGTGAAAAAAAAGAATGTAATCTTTCTTTGGGTGTGAGGAATTATGCGGATTTAACCTATCCGCTGTTGGCACATGCAAATTGTATAACTTACGGTTGTTTGTTGGAGAGAAGGAAAATAATTGCGGGGGATGGATAAAAGACGATAAGGCCCTCGTGATTCATGAACTGAAAAATGGTTGTGTGAACGTGAAGAGCCCACACCGAGTTGGGCCCATGTGTAATTGATGGTGACACCGCCGTGAACTGTGCAAATACATGTGAACCTGAAAATGAGATGGTGTGGTGTGGTGTGGTGGTGGTTCCAACTTTCAACTACTTAGCATTTGTGTGGTATTTACTGCTTTTTCTACGAGCAAATTAGACGAGTAATGATAGTTACTGGGTATTCATCTACTAACTTGAATTTGTAGGAAAATATATTAATCAAAAGAGGTTTATGAAGAGAGATGTTTATGTGATTTGAATATCTGACATTTTAGGGGAATGAGATGTTTACTTAACCATTAAGTTAAAGTCAACCTCAGTGGAAAAGGATGAAGGTACTTGGACTTATGATCAATCTCATGACTTTGTTTCAGATAGAAATGACGATAAATAAATAAATAAACTTCAGAAGATTCAAGAAAAAATTTCGCACAAACTCTTTTAACTATAGTCGAGTTTTATTTAATCTCCTTTAACTTCAAAATCAACTTGTAAAGTCACTAAAGTTTGGAAAAGTTTCACTTTATCTTTTCCATTAACTTTTTAGAAAATTATGTTAACTTTTTGCGAAATGATGAAAATATCCTTGTATTAAAAAATTAAAATAAATATAAAAAAATTATTTTAAACTTTTTTCTATAATGTTTTCGTTGTTATTAATAAAGAATAAAATTTTGTTAGCAGTAAAACTAATTTTAAAAAAAGTAAAAAATGATTTTTAAACACCGTTTTTTATTTTTATAATTTTTCATAAAAAAATTATTACTAAAATATTGTTTTTATTTTTTGTTTTTGTAAAAAAAATAAGAAAAAAAAAATTCAAAATCATATTTATTTTAATTTTTTTAATGCAAGGGTATTTTCGTCATTTCACAAAAAGTTAACATAATTTTTAGAAAAGTTAGCTTTGTAAATTGAAAATTTTCAAACTTAAGAGACTCCATAAGTTGATTTTAAAGTTAAGGAGGATACGTGAAACTCGGTATAATTAAGATGGATTATGTGAAATTTTTCTAAGATTCAATCAGTAACCTGATAAACATATTTCATTTTTTCATTTTCATTTTCACTATTAGTATTTGGTTTTTCATTATATATGATCAATTTTATTTTGACATCAAGGTATGATCTTGTTTCTCCTACAAAGGATTTTTATTCTATTTTTGATAAAATATTCAAATTTGATAGAATTAAAATTTGTTTTCTTCTTTTAGGTTACATTCACCGTAATTATTAACATATACTTAAAGTTCTCACCCGCTATTGGCCAGACTTGCACCATTCGATTTACACTCAGAAACCAACAACTCATCTATTAAAAAACTTTACGTGATCTTGCAGCTCATCTATTTTAGTTTATTTTCACATGATCTCTCGCTTATTCACCAAAATCTCAAAGAGTGTTAGAGTATAAAACTATAATCAGTCATTCAACTATTAGATTAAGCTTTTAGTTGAGTTGGTCATTTAATATGGTATCAGAGATAGTTTTACCTTGTGGACATGAGTTTGAATCTCAGGACGTGCAAATTATTATTTTTTTCATTATGGACTCCTCAATCTTCTATTATAGTAAGTATACGTCCAAAACTAAAAACGGGTTTGTCCGTAAAAGCGTGTGCTTAAGCTTTTTAGTTGAGAATTATTAACATATACTTTACGTTCTCACCCGCTATTGGCCAGACTTGCACCATTCAATTTATACACTCAAAAATCAACAACTCATCTATTAAACTTTTTTTTTACGTGATCTCACAACTCATCTCTAGCTTATTCACCAAAAACTCAAAGAGGAACTATTTCTCCATAGGGTGGGTGTAACGGTTGTTTCCATGTTAGTATTTGGTGTAGTAATTTGTACTAGGCTCTAGGCTCTAGCCAACGGCCCCAATTTGTCACACACGTTGAAACGACGTAGCAGTGACTTGGGATAGGGATAGGAATAGGGTAGTCCTAATATATATATAGGACCACCACCCCCAACCCACCCTATACTTAGTCATTGCTTGATTTCGCTAGTAATTATCGGTGGTGGGTATGGACCTTTTCCTCATTATGAATCACAACCACTCTTGTGTGCTCACTTGTTGACATTGCTCACCCATTACTTTTCTTATTTATTGGTATACCCTATACTAAGTCTATATAGAAGTTCAAAACATTATTTCAATACTTACATTAATTTTGTAACGTTCATAAAAATCATTTTGTATGCATGATGATGCATCATGCCTATGGCTATGGATGTCACACTTCACCATAACCATTTGTATTTTCCATGTTGCTTCTTTGTCAGCTTTTTCCCTGATTTGGATATTAGAAAGAGGTTTGGTAGAGAATTACAGGTCATGAATAGTTGTCATGTTCATGTAGGTGGTGATGATGTAATGGTGGCACTCCACATGATCAACTCAACTGCTCCCTTTGGATTTTCACCTGGATCTTTCTATTTGGACATCACTTTATTCAATTTTAAAGTTAATTCCTACATTGGTTTCAAGACTCGAATCACAATAGCTTAGTTAAATAAGTTTTGATAGTATATAGTTATCATTTTGTACGTAAAAGGTTGATGTTTGATTCATAAAAAACGCAAAGGGAATTTCAGTTAAGTGGCACCCACAAAACTTGATCCAGAAAATAACGATGCGTCCGTCAATGTAACCCAATGTTCATAGCACCAAAACTAGTTGAACAATCAACAACTTCTTAAATCACTAAAATTCATGTTTAAGTGGCTGACCAGTTTGACAAATAAGTTTTGATAACCTATAATTATTAGTTTTTTTTTCACATAAAAGGTTGAAGTTTGGTTCGTAAAAAGCTAGAGAATCCCAATTAGGTGGAGTGGCACCCACAAAACTCGATCCATAAAAACATGACTAAAATATTATTTAATAAATTTAAAAATTAACATAAACAACCCTCTCTATTACAAATGTGATCTAAAACAAAAGAATTAACAAAATTACAATAGGATACAAAATAAAAATAATCCGAATCAACCAAAAACATTGAGATTTCTTAGACTGACAGTCTACGTAACTTTTCTACATGTTTTTGTCTTTTCTCCTGTTTGAGTTATGGTATTAAATAATGTGTAATCTTGTACTAATTGTGATAGACATAATTAATACAAAAATTGCAAGAGAGACAACTCATTTCTTGACCTCCATCATGTGCTTCAATTATCAAGATTCTTCTCCCTACCAAAGACCTCATCATACCAAAAAAAACCCCTCAAAACAATTCCATTTTGTTTTGTAATGGAACCAAACCTTCTATTTTATTCACTTTTAATTACTCAAGAATAAACACATAAACAATAATAAGGTATCTAGTATTTGGCAAAGAAGTCACATCCATGTGGGCACAAAAGATGAGATCACTTAAGTCAATTTCTATTTATTACATTTGCACTATCCTCTAATTCTCTCATACAAACTTAGCATCCAATGTCCTCTTCCTCAACTTTTGCCTTGGAATCTCCTACAATTTTCTTTTTCTTTTTCTTTTATTTTCTTGTTTTGTCCCCTCCATTCCATATGTTAAAGTGCATTTAACTACTATATTATATTAAGAAATTTAGAGAGGTCATACTAATTATTTATTATTAAGTTGTGGGGTCCTCAATGTTCCTACTACTCTTTTGGTGCCCAATAATTAGTTTTTTCTCATGTACAAAACAAAAACAAAAACAAATGCAACCACCTTAACTAACCCCCTATCATTCATACCATACCATACCATACCCATATATATATTTAGTCAATGATGTGAGTGACCCATTGTCACCATATTAAATTGTGTTTTCATTATAATATTTGATTTTCAATCTATGGTAAATTTTATACGAATTTACTGTTTTAAATTGTGACATCGTTAAATTAATAATTCAAACACTTCATCATCTAATTTTAAGAAATTATTATTAGAAAGTCAAATTTTATATATGTTTGTTTCATTATTATTTGCATTTAATAAACATAGTCTACACATAATTGTGTGCATGTGAGGAGGGATTTTAAAGTTATGTTTAAAATTATGGATCATATTTTCTACATGTTAGATTGAACTTTTAAATATATTATATTTTAACAATTGAATTTTCATGTTTTATGTCTTCAAGAGGACATCTCAACAATTTAAGGCTCATACTTCTTATTGAAAGGCTGTGAGTTCAAACCTAAAAAAAATTCATACTTTACTGAGTCTTAATGTGAATTTTACATTGTGTGTGTCGGCTTTTACTTTCAATTTTTTTTTCCAACTCGTACTGAGAAGAGAAAAAATTATGACTGAGTTCGAGTTGGAAAAAAAATTCTCAAAAATTTCAATTCTACATTTTTGTCATTTTAAAACAAAACTATACATTTAACAAAAATAAGATGACACAACCATTTTATTACAGTTTACCCAAAATTAATTTCATGTTAACACTAGAAGTATTTAAAACTCAAATTCTTAATAAAAACCCAGAAATTGTACACAAAACATGCTAAATAAAATAATAGAAGAAACAAATAAATACCTAATCCTCATTTTTGAAAAGTTGGGTGGTGAGTGAGTGTGAGTGAATCCACTATACACCAACTCCATTAGCTTTAAATAGAAACAGTATCTCCATAACAGCAAAGAGGCACATGCGAGTTGATTTTAAAGAACAAAATAAAGACTTAAATGAAAGAAAAAAAGTTGGTGAAAATGGGAGAGAGAGAAGAAGAGCAGTAGAGAGTAGAAGCATCGAGATCTGAGAAGCTTGGTTCCGTTACATTAACGTCGTTTACGTTTGCTTCATGCTGAAGCTTCGAGCTCGAGCTCTCTCCTTCTCCGCGACCCGTTGAATCCGAATCGAATCTAAGCAACAACAACAACTTTACTCTTTCCTTGCCATCGTCTTCTTCAAGATTTCGAGCCGTTACAGTCGCTCCTTATCTGCTCTTCACCACATACGAGCCTCACCTCACTCTCTATTTCGTCTCCGAGCTTCACATTCACTCCTCCTCTCATGGCGGTGGCTCTCTCGGTACACTCTCACTCTATTGTATTGTTGAGGTCTCTAGTGTTCCAGCTTGTTGTTTGTGAGATTTTGTTGGTGATTTGGTGGTTTTGAGATGAGCTAGCCCTAGAAATTGTTGGATTCGGGAGATTGGCTTCGCAATTATGCTGGATTTTGCCTATTATTATGGTTTAGGTAGTGTGATTGGTGCGACATTGCTCATGAACTGTGTTTTATGGAGTGTTTGGGTGTGGATTTTGTGAATTAGAGAAAATGTGAGTTCTTTTAGATTTTGCCCTCTATTAGGTTCTGGACTCCCTAATTTACTGTTCATGTTCATTTTTTTCCAGTCTGCAACTTCTGATTTTAGTTTTTTTAAGTAATGTTTGTTCTGTGATCTGATCTGGGTTTCTTAACTGAGTTGCATATATATTGTTCTTTCTTTTTTTGAAATTTGGTCTGATTAATTATTTGTAGTTACTAATTCATTGAAGCTTATGCTGTTACAACCTCTCGTGAATTTGATGCTGCTCTTGAGAACTGAAAAGCATGATACGCTAGGTTTTCAGTTACGATCTATCACCTGTATAGCGTGGGACATCTACCAAGGGAATTGAACTTAGGAAAGAAAAACATGTTTCCCCTTCTCTAGCTCGAAACAACCAAATTAGAAACAGTTGCTTAAGAAAACTGATATCTCCTTGTCGAGCTAGTGGAATTATTAATAATTTGGAAAATGGAGAGTAAGGCATTTAGAGCTTGTCCTTATTTGCTACTTTGACTGTGTTTTTTTCTTCTCAAACAATATTTTACGGAAAGTGCTACCAAAATGATACTTTTCAAATTCTAGCACCATATTTTTCAAAGTGCTCTTCTTCAAATATTATGTAAACTTCTCTCAAGGTTTGTAGTAATTAATTTCGTTGTCTGTGATTTATGATCCATTGTCTGCACAGTTTATCAAACTACTCTAGACCATGACAACAAGATAGATTTTAAAGCTGTTAAAGGTATACCTGCAGCATTTGTGTTGCTTGCTTTACTGCTTTTGCTTCTTCTTTAGGGGAAAAGGATTATGCTTTTGTTTCTCTTTATAATGCTTTATTAGTACACATTATTAATTAACTTTAAAGCTTTCTACTTCATGTTATAAGCCACCAGTCAAACCATGCATCAATTTCAATAGTTAGAATCTCTCATCAGATTATTAATTAATTGGGTGCGAAGGACCCTTGTAATTGTTTGTGTTTCATAAATTTTTTCTTTATCATCAAATTCTCCACTTCAACCGATGGTTTCTTTTCTTTTATTTGATTACTGTTGTGATTGATTTGCTTGTTGTATAAACCATGTTGCAGTAGCAATAGCTTTTCCCTGATCTAAGAAGGCAAAATATGTTCTCAAATCTAAACTCTATGTCACTTAACCAGGGCAACGGGAATTGCTAAGTGCAGTCATATCTAGAGCTTCCTTCAGACGGGCTCTCCATGAAGCCACTCTTTGTCTTGGCAGCAGCTTTCCTCTTCGTCTTCCTTTCCCCAAGTACTGCTGATCTGAATTCAGACAAGGAAGCTCTCCTCGACTTCGCTGATGCTGTTCCTCATGCACGAAAGCTTAACTGGAATGCCAATACTTCAATATGCTCCTCATGGGTTGGCATCAATTGCAGCCAGGATAGCTCCCGTGTGATTGGCCTCCGGCTACCTGCCACTGGCCTCTATGGTCCAATTCCACCGAACACACTTGGAAAGCTTGATGCCCTTACGGTATTGAGCCTCCGATCCAATTGGTTGAGTGGAGCTCTTCCATCTGATTTACTTTCCCTCCCGTCACTCCACTACTTGTTCCTTCAAAATAACAAATTTTCAGGTGATATTCCATCCTCTCTTCCTCGTCAGCTAAATGTGCTCGACCTCTCCTTCAACTCCTTTACCGGCAGTATTCCAGCAACAATTCAAAATTTAACGCACCTGACTGCATTAAACCTCCAGAACAATTCACTTAATGGATCTATCCCTGAGCTGAACCTCACAAGGCTTAGGCAATTGAATTTGAGTGACAATAGCCTGAATGGTTCCATTCCCTCTACTCTCCAAAAATTCCCTGCTTCCTCATTTCAAGGGAATGTTATGCTATGTGGACCACCACTAAATCAGTGCTCTTCAATCGCCCCCTCGCCTTCTCCTTCCCCGAATTACTTACCACCACCAGCTCCTCTAAAACCCAGTGGTTCTAAGCAGAAACTGAGTACAGGGATTATCCTTGCCATTGCATTTGGGGGATCTGCTCTGCTATTTTTACTAGTTCTGGTTCTGGTTCTGTGCTGCAAGAGAAAAAAAGATGGAGAAGATGGTGGTGTGTTGAAAGGAAAAGGTGGAAGGAGCGAAAAGCCTAAGGAGGACTTTGGGAGTGGGGTGCAAGAGGCTGAGAAGAACAAGTTGGTCTTCTTTGAAGGCTCCTCTTATAATTTTGATCTCGAGGACTTATTGAGGGCTTCTGCTGAAGTTCTTGGAAAGGGGAGTTACGGTACAGCCTATAAGGCCATATTGGAGGAGGGAACAACGGTGGTTGTGAAAAGGTTGAAAGAAATGGTGGTAGGGAAAAGAGAGTTCGAACAACAGATGGAGAATGTGGGGAGAATTGGTCAGCACCCAAATATTGTGCCTCTTCGCGCTTATTACTACTCCAAAGATGAGAAACTCCTGGTATATGACTACATAGCAGCTGGTAGCTTTTCCACTTTGTTGCATGGTATGCTCTATACGACTATCTTATTCTCTTCTGTTCATTTTCCCTTCAAATGCTTCTAATTTACCACAAACTTCTATGGCCATGAAACATAAAAATAAAGAATCATTTCATCGAAATCATTTACTCCGTGTAGTTATAGACAGAGAACCTAGTAACTGAATATCAAGCTCAATGGATGACTAGAAGCCTTACTAATTACATTTAGGAGGAATAATTTAATCGAAAAACAAGAGTTGTGTCTATTTACAGGCCAAACTGCAAATACAAACAAGTAGTTGCCTAAAGAGTGGAAATCATTAATATTACAGTTACTGTGCAACTTCATTTATAGAAAACAAACTCACTCACATAACTTTTTTTTTGTCAATTCTCTCTGTGTGCATACATATTACATGATGATCTAGCAGTATTTCTTCACCTAGATATATAATTTAGTGTTTATTGTATTATGTTGTTCTTACATTACCACAGGAAGTAGAGACACTGGACGAACTGCAGCAGACTGGGAATCCAGAGTAAGGATTTCGCTTGGAGCTGCACGAGGCATTGCACATATACATTCTGCTGCTGGTGGGAAACACGTCCATGGAAATATCAAGTCATCGAATATCCTCCTCACCCAAGATCATCACGGCTGCATCTCCGATTTCGGGCTGACTCCTCTGATGAGCTTGCCTTCGGTGCCATCAAGAAGTGCAGGATACCGAGCCCCCGAGGTGATTGAAATACGCAAGTCCACTCAGAAGTCAGACGTGTACAGCTTTGGCGTTCTCCTCCTGGAGATGCTGACGGGCAAGGCACCTGCTCAGTCACAAGGTCACGACGACGTGGTTGATCTTCCCAGGTGGGTCCAGTCTGTCGTTCGAGAGGAATGGACGGCAGAGGTGTTTGACGTCGAGCTGATGAAGTATCAGAACATCGAAGAAGAGATGGTGCAGATGCTTCAGATAGCAATGAACTGTGTGGGAAAGGTGCCGGACGCGAGGCCTACCATGGAGGAAGTCGTGAGGATGATCGAGGATGTCCGGCCACCGGATACTGAGAACAGGCCGTCATCAGAGGATTCCAAGTCTAAGGGATCAAACACTCAGACGCCTGAGTGAAGTGAGACCCTTTTGATGGTCTCTACTCAACGTAAGCCTTCATCGTGTCTAACAGTGAACAGTATTTTCTATCTCAATTGTGATTTGTTTAGGATTTTTCTTAGAGTAAAAGATTTGTTTGTGTAGTATTTGTTTGAACTTCTTGCTGCATGTAACATGCTTGCTTTACGACTTTGTCCAGCAAAATTTCCATACAATGGAATTTTGAATAATGTAAGAGTGTTTTCGAGTCAGTACAGTTTGTGTATCTCCTCATATTCTTTTCCAGGACTCTGGTTCTAATCCTCCTACGTATATAAATTAGGGAAAATTGCAAAAAATCTCATTATGATTATTATTTTTTGCGCAAACTCTTTATTTACTGTATTTTTGCAAAAACTTTCTCTCACTCATGTTTATTTTTGCACTGTTTATGCAAATCCGTGAAAATCAGTAGAAGTGTCCTTTAAATGTTAACTCAAACGTGCTAAATCAAACTTCCAACACTTATGTGACATTTTCGTTAATTTTCACGGATTTGCACATACGTGCAAATTTGAACACGAGTGAGGGAGAGTTTGTGCAAAAAACAATAATTATGAGACTTTTTGCAATTTTTCCTTCAAATTATTGTTGAGGAGAACAAAAAGAAAATACGAACAAGTTATTAGCTCATACTCACCCACCAATCTTAGCCCTCTTTCTTGTCGAAATTTTAGGTCATTCAAGATTTGAACTCGGGTAGGGATGGCAACGAGACAGATTTATAGTTAATTTAGTGATTGTGTTCCCTATTCTGTCTAATTGAGGACATTAGATTCTCGTCGGGTTTTAGATATTTTGTCTCTCTAGTGGGTTTAGTAATCCTGTTTCCTACCCATGATACTGGTGATATCAAATTCCTATCGGTTTGAGAATTTTTGTCATCCCTACTAAGAGATTTTGCCATTTCTGAAGATTGAAAACTAAAAATGCTACTATTTGATTGTTTTCTAAATTGGGCCACATTTACAACAAATGTGGAAGTTTATATATGATGGCAAATAATGCATAACAAAAGATTAATAATTAGTGCAAAATTAGTCTGTAAATCTCACTCAGCTGATCCATCCTCTCAGTCTCAGCATTTTGCATAATGTTTATCAAATGGTGTCGTCTATTTCTCTACCTCAAACCTATTTCTCTCTTGTGTACCAACATTCAAAAAGAATCGGCTCACAGTAGATTTTCCATGGTTAACTGCTAGAGTCTGAAGATCCCTTGTTCACCAAATCCGCGCCGCTAACATACCTGGCAAAAAAGGAAATCAACCGGAAAGGAGCTCCGATCAGCGGAGCATCAGAAAGAGGCAGTGGATCAGCTGAGGGCGGGGGTGGAGCATCTGATGAGATCGGAAGAAGGGCATTTTCGTTGGTCTTCCCAGCCTCCAGCAACTCCAAATCTACAATTTCGTTGTACTCGAATGGAGTTTGCTCTATTTCTCCCGATTCATCAGCTTCGGAAAAGATTGGAACTGCGCTGTCATTATCAAATCTTCCATCATCGAGAGGCATAACTTCAGGCGACTTGATTGGATCGGCAACTGTTACAATTTCAGCAGTTTCAACGTTCAGATCATTTCCAGCTGCAGCGGAAAGCCGAACTGTTGCATTTAGTTGATCGACTTCAGCATACAGCTCGTGGACCTGAGTGATTATAGCGGGATCATAAGACTGATGGACGAATATATATCTGCAAGAGTCTAACAAAGCCATATCCTTTGCAATTCGTTGTGATACACGATAGAATTGTTTAAAATGAATTAGATTCCATCTAAGAACAGCAATCAGTTAAACCAAATTTCAAAAGTCTTGTCCTCAGAGAGAAGTAATTACCTTCTCAACAAGTTCTGCATTTTCTGATATCAACCTCGCAACCAACGCTCGTTCACCTTCCAATTCAGACTTCAGGTCTTTGTATTCTGATGTCTAAACATAATGCATTAAAGTTAGAATTGCTTCCTTATCTATAAATATCCTTTGCCAATGGAAACTTATAGATAGTGTCCACAATTGAGCAACTTATTCATTTTGCACAAGTTAAAAAAGGAGAATACATTACTTAACTTATGAGCTACTTTTAGAAGGTGCCTCAAATGTGGTGGTTTAAGAAAAAAATGGTGGAATTATTTTTTTATCATCAGAAATTAGACAATAAAATTAAAGAGAACGAGATCCCGAAATAGGATCAACAAACTTCTCGGCCTAAAAGGCAGAACAGTGAGGGCCCACAAGGGAAAACACGAGGCTGGAAATGAAACGTGAAAAAACCACACGATGAAGTGAGAGTGAAACTGACAAACCTCATTGGATGTATGATCAGATGCAATACCCCTCTTGAGGTTCTGAATCTGTGACTGCATACCAGATACATTTTCCACCATTTGTCGTTTTTCTTCTGAGAGATTTTTCCTGGACTCTTCCAACTCCACCACCTGCCAGGCTTTGTTTTTAATTCCCACATCAGAACAAATGCAAAGATTATGCATTGGAATAGTCATGACCCTAGAAATAAAGAGAGGATACTTTGGAACATTGGTGTTCAAACTTTGTGCATAATTTTTTTGATGGACAGCGTGCCAATGTCTGTCTCTGTCGGTCTGTCCCTCTCTGTTGAGGTTGTGGGAAAAAGCCAAGAAACTCTCACAGCGTCCATTTTCTCCATTCGTAAGACTTGAATATGAGACCTTGCTTAAGGGTAACCAAGCTCCTTTGCATAGTAGTGCGCCATATTTACCATAACACCATTTTTATGCTTTTTTTTTTTTATCAAATTCACAGAACTGGTGAGATATTCTCATTCATGCCTTCGTATGGGTCCTCCATTTACATCCTAGCTCATCAATTACCTTTAGAAGGTGTATTTATGACAAGAGAATGAACTAATAAACTACTTGGATTAACAATCCGTGCTCACGCAATACAGTCGTGCAGCAAATACTACAAAGATCGCTACACACATGATAAAGTTCAATTGTGAAAGGTACCTGAGCCTTTAGTCTAGCGATATTATCATTCAGGCTAGCAATTGTTTCTTTTGTCGTGTTCTGTACAACAATGGAGATAATAATATAAAAAAATGGGCAAATCTTTAACCACGAAACTTACTCAAACAAAAACAAGACGGATGAGAATTGTGCAAATGATGAAATAAAACAGAAAATATTGAACAAATATACTACAAGGTACTCTGCCAGAAGCAGCATTGCCTAGAAACCACAAAATAAGAGCTCCAACAGACAAAACAATAATCCAGTTATTCGACATTGCTTATGGTACCATTTGGATTTGATTAACTGAAACACAATATTAGGAATTGAGTCTCTGGGTCTCACAGTTATATGTTTTATGTGGAAATTTTAGAAGAAAAATAATATAGGAATTACAATCAAATGAAGATTTTAGTTCATTGTTGTCCAATTTGCTACTAATATAACATTGTTTAAACATTGCAAAATCCACTCCCATAACATAAGAAAATGAGAATAGTACCTCCTTAAGAATCCAGGATTCTTTTTCGCTCTCCAGTGATTTGATGTTTTCCTCTAAGCTTGCCTGTAGAATATTGTGCATGTTAATTCAATAATACGAACACAGTTCTATTGGAGACAACTAAATATCTTGTATCAATAATGGATACACAAACAACAAGCAGAGAGATAAGCACATATTAGCCACCAAGGAATGCATTAGGCAAATTTCATGATGAGGTCAGTTAAAGCAATCAACTAGAAATGAAATGTTACCGCTTTCAAACCAAGATCTACTTTTCCATCCAGTAACTTACTGATTCTCTCCTTCAAACCAGTCTGCATATAATGTTTTGCAGGATATTAAGGCCTCTAATGAATATAGGAACAGAATCGCTAGGGTGGAATAGAAAAGCAATGCAGGAACCAACGATTTTTAAGGCTTTATGCATACCCAAATTTTTTCCTAGTTTCCATCGATTGGTGCACCAAGATAAGGAAATTAATAACATGTATAATTCTTAAAACAGACTAAAATCTCCCAAAGTATCTGGAAATGGTCCCTTTTTAAGAAAATAATGGAGGCCAAGTCCTCCAAAACCAAATGTTGGAAAATAACTTTTTTTCTCGGGCAATTCCCAACCATCCTATGGCATATATTTGTAGAAGGAAATTGTTTACTGTAAGACTGGTGAGTAAAAGATATAGGCGAGCATATTTATTTGCAATTTTGGTGGTAACTGGTCAGCTCCCCACAATTCTTCAACTTCTAAAAAGTTTTAAAAAAATCCCTGTTGCCCCACTATTTGAGCCAAACAACTACATCTTTCTCAAATCCTTTTCAGACTGTAATTGTACAAGCTTCATCTCTACACTAACATGTAAACCATCCATTCAGATAAATATGTTTGTGATCAGAAAGAAGACATATAGCCCAATCAAGGAACTGATCAATTACCTCTTTCTCGATCCAGGAATCCTTTTCAGCCTGCAACTCTTCAAGCTTCGTCTCTAGACTAGCCTGTAAACCATCAATTTAAAATAAACGAGTATGTAAACACAGGAAGATATATACAGCTGCGCTATGAAGGAT
This sequence comes from Geranium brycei, assembly GCA_036897365.1. NCBI lineage: Eukaryota > Viridiplantae > Streptophyta > Magnoliopsida > Geraniales > Geraniaceae > Geranium > Geranium brycei. Next base: position 19,893 of record JAYMTP010000104.1, read on the forward strand.
ACGAAGGAGTGTGGCAAATAAATATTTAATATACTGATCAGATAAAATTATATTACCTCTTTCTGTTTGTATGCATAAACTTCATTTTGTAATTGTTTGGTCATCTCTTCTAATGTAGCCTGAAAAAAAGAAGAGAAAATAGCTAGTAATTAGTTCACTAAATTGACAAGTGGAACTCCATAATATCCTGTATTATCACTTGTATTACCTCTTTCTGTATGAGTGAATGGTTTTCATTTTGTAGTTGTTCGATTGTATCTTCTAAGATAGCCTGAAAAGTAAAATTTTTATAACTACCAAATCGCATAATCCTGAAACGTTAGTGTTACAACAACAAGTATCCTTGCACACATTCAACTAGGGAGACTGACCTCTCTCTTCAGCCAGTTTTGTTTCTCTGCTTCAATTGTTACAGGCTGTAAAGCCAAAAACAAGCAGTCCGTAAGAGTTCACCAAAACCAATGAAAGGAAATAAATTTAAAAATTTGGTAACATGACACATTATATTAGGAGTGGGCATATTTAAAAAAACATATAAAATACGACCAGGTGCAATAAAAGTACACAAAGGGTAGTCATACAAACTACAAGGAAATGCTTCACAGGTCAAGAGTTAGGGACACGTCACAAGGATGCCTATGAATCAATTCTACTTCTGGTGAGTTGATGTCGAGAATCATAGAGGCATTAACTTGACTTGAGGGTGTATATATTAGCTACGCAGAACATGCAAGAGGGCTGTCAAATTCTCAACACTTGGTAAGTGGGTCGAAAGTAAGTGAAAACACATGGATATGAGATACCATCCCCCAATCAACACTGTTCTATACGATGCATGAACAGCATAATACATAACATTGAGGGTCGCAAATCTACTACTTAACCTCATTTCTCTTCGACATGTTTGACTATTACCTAGACATTTTAGAGCTGCCAAAACCAAGAACTACTGCATAGCAAGGAAATTGAGTTTCAACTTCAACATTCCATGGCAGGGCATGAGACCATTCATAGCAATAGACAAGGTTGAAAACTTGAAATAGAACAAATGACACCATTTTCTTACAAGTACTTGGAGAGTTGGAACAATACATGAAAAATGGAGGTAATGCAACAACCCAACACTAATTGGTTTGAAACAAAGAAAATTGCAGATAATAAGGAGAAAGAAGGAAACTTACCTCTCTTAGGCCATTGGGAGGAAGATGAGAATGGTGACCCAGATTCGCATTTCGCCCAGAAACATTGCCTGGAACTTGACTATGAAGATGATCGTGCTCCTTAGCCAAGCCAATCAGATTCACAGAAGACGACGAAGACGAATAATCGGTTTCTCTTTCTCCACTCCCTCCGATACCCAAGGATTCGGGGGCTTTCTTCTGCTTGTTCTTCTTCTTGTTTCTCTTCTTCTTCTTCTTCTTCTCGTGATCCATATCCTATTCCTCCACTAAAAACCTCAAAATCTGGAAACAAATCTGCAAGCTGCACCGACATAGCATTATTCTCATAGCCGAATTCGAACCAACACGAAACTGGAATTCAAATAATAAAGAAAAATCCAGATAAAAAGTCCGAAACCCTCACCAAACCGTCCCAAAGCTCGAATCCAGGTCAAAATCCACAAAACTGTTCTGTCGAACAAAAATCTGATAAAAAATCGAAATCAGGACACGGATTCAGAAATGTAGACGAAGATTCGAATCGGATTGGACGAAGAAGCGAAAAATTAGGAATATAAATTGTCGAATCGTAGGGTTTGTGAAGAGGAAACGAAGATCTGGGAGAGCAATAAAATAGAAAAGTTAATAAATTTGGTACCAAACGAAACGATTGTAACGGCCAACTCAATCTCTCTCACAGAACCTATGCTCTGTCTCTTCACAGTTGCACGTTTTCTTTTTTTTAAGTAATAATAAATAAATAAGTTTGGTTAAATTTAAATACGGAATGGGTTGGGCTTTGAGCCCAAGACGATGTAGCATCACAAAACTAGCCCATTTCAGATTAAGAGACGGGCCAAAAGCCCAGAAAGTACCATTCAGAAATGGGCTTGCTCCGCGTGACTGTAAGTAAAGTGGATCTCTTATCTGATCGGATCGGATCGGGTGGTGAGTCGTTTTCATTGAACGGCTGAGATTTGGAGGAGGAGCAGAACAGACGATGTGATCACGTCGTGTTGGGGTGTCTTTAAAGTTAAATCATAATCACATTTATTTATTATTATTTAATAATGATGAGAAAGGGATTAGCTTTGAGCCTGCACAGTTAAATAAGTTACCATGTCCACTTTTTAAGGAGGAGGATCTTTGATTGACTTGCAAGCAATTTTTGTTCCAAGTGATTTATCAGTTAGTTTTTTTTGTTCAGTTAGTCTCCTCTAACCTAATTTGTTAGGTTGAGCACCTTTATAAATTGGAATTCAAGTTATGAGTATGTTAATTAAATTTTTTTTAATCTTGATTTCTTAGTTTACGATAAAACTATATATTATTATATTAAATTTTTTGTGTGTATCAAAATATTTCTCAATTTTTATCCTCCTAAATAAAATTAAATTTATTTTACAAGTATGATATCTAATAATTAAATTAAATTTTTTAAATACATTTAAAATATAATACAATGTTGTAAAACTTATACTTCTAAAAAATTTGAGTTGACAGTTTAATGTTTTGACAAGTTAATTCAGTTAAACTTGATCAAAATTGATTAAAATTTTTTATTCTTTACTAAAATATTATATAATTTACATTTTTGTAATTTATTAAATTGTTTCAAAATATTTTATTTATAAAATTTTCTTTCCTTTAGTAGAATTCTTTGTCTCTCTTCTTCTTGAATTCTTCTCGATTGTGATTTTCAAAACATTCCTAATAATTTAAACATTCAAGGTATGCTTTTTAATGATTACATTACATTCAAACATAAAAAGCAACATCATTTGTTTTTATTTTGAATTGAAACTACTTTATGCATTCTTGTTTGGATTGCCACTTTACAACTTATTTAGATTCCCAACACTCTCAAAACCCCAATGGAACTCAAAGTGGAGGAGAATTATTGACTTTGACAGATAAGTTTTGGGGAAGAACAACATATTAAATTAAATTAAATTTATTACTAAAAGTTTAAGAAAATGGATAGTGGGTCCCAGTGGAGGAAGCGGACAAGAAGAATCGTGTCCTCCATAAAACCAAAGTCCAAGCAGTGAAATCCAAGTCCGCACCCAATCAAATCTTCCATTTTTAAAAATAAATATTCCAAATATTATATTATATTTAACTAATCAATTAATTAATTACAAGTACAGCTACAAAATAGCATTTCCTTCGCTCCCTCCTAAATTATAAATCCGAATTCATCGAAAATCCCCAATTCTAATCGACGAACAAATCAAAGCCACCGTCCTAGGCTCGGGGCACGGCACAATCCTGGGTGATTTCGTAATTTCACTTCACAAACTAAAGGTACGCACCTAATGCAAATGCACCATTAATGTTGTGTTTTCGTTTTTTTCCTATTTTACCCCTTATCCGCTTTTTGCCTGCATTTTCATTTATTTATTTTCTTTAAGAAAGAAATGAAATGACGAACGCGTTATGAGAAAAAGCGTAGGTTAAGGTTAAGGCTGAGGTTTATTTTTCCAGAAGCGAAACATTTATCTACTTCGCTTTCGTGTTCGTCTCTGATTCTAGGGTTTAGCTTTGGGGTTTAATTCCTTAAATTCTTCATCTTTTTTTTCTTGCTCCATTCAATCGACGCCACGACTCTGATTTGAAAGGTAATTGTACCTACGATTCGTGTTTTTTTTTAATTTACTTAATTTATTGTGGTTTTTGACTTCCGATTCATGTGTTGATTTTGTTGAATTCTCTGTTCCTTGATAGGTCTCTTGATCAACGATTTGATTTTTTTCTTCTGATTTTGGATTGAGGGTTTCTGTGCCTGCTTAGTGGCGTTTCAGCTTCTTATTTTCTGTTTGTTTCTCTCGAAAATTCAGTGAAAAGCGTGGATTTTTAGGTCATTTTAAACTTTTCAGAAGCTCATTTGGGCTTATTCTGATTATCTTAGCTTGTTATGGACCAAAAATTTCAGAGACGTGGTGTTGCTTGCTCAATATTTGATGACGGCTCTTGGGATCATCCCCATGTTTCCTAATTTTCTGTTGAAAACAGCTGCTAAGTTGTGTGTTTGAATCATTTTCTGTTAAAGAGAACATCAGTGCTTTTAAAATGCAGTTGGGATTTTCAATAAATAAGGTAGGTGAAGCAACTGCTAGTTTGTAGGAAACTTCCCTTTGAAGTTAAGGATTAATAGCTGAGGATAGATGCAGATTCATTGTTTCCTTTTCATGTGATGCCAATTAAGAGAAGTTATGTAGTTGCATATTATCCATTCACAATTATGGGTTTAGGATACTTTTTTTGTAAATAATATTTATTTCCATGTTTGCATTTGTGAACTTCTTTTGTTGAAGATAATAATCTTTTTGTTTACTCTTTCTTTGTGGTTTGGTTCTTAGAATCATATTCATTATAGTAATATTAATTGTAGTTGGGAGCAACAAACACAATTTGACGCCTTAATACTCTATATATGGAGTGTCATATTTACCACAATTTGAATCATATTCATCATAATACTCTATAGGTAGTGGTAGGCTTTTTTACAAGACAACTTAATGACCTTCCGTTAAATACTTGTCTCCTTCATTGATAGAAACCACACTCGCTGATAAGCAATGAAAATGTTGCTAAATGGCGTATTGAATGAGTGGTTTGTTGTGTTTTTCCCTTTTTTCATTGCAAGCATTCTATTTCTCTACCTCCATGAGGGGGAACTAAAGTGTTGTTAGTTTTTATATATACGTCTGATTAAATAATGTAGTGAATTGGCAATTCATATGTTCCTGTTCTACATTTGTCGCCGTGGATGAAATTCTGTGACGGAATGATGATTTTGTTTCTTTTAATTGTCATGATGCAGTTTATTATTCTTTCAAGGGTTCAGAATTTCAGCGGGATATACATCACCATGGGGGTTTGCTTTTCTAAGGTATGCATTTTATATTTCTATGAGTTCTTTAAGAAAACACTGATATTTCATGTGCTCTTAAAATTAATCAGACGATTACTTGCTTGTTTTTACCGGTGTTCAGTTTAGGTTCTCTCTTTCGTTGTCAGCTTTTGCTTACTGAATTTGGCCTTTAAATGTTATAAGTTATTGGTTGTTTTCTATCTAGGTAAGTTATATTTCAAAATTGTAAGGGAGTCAAATTGTCACGATGCTTTCATCAAAACAGATAGTGTATTTGATTTTGATCAGTACTAATTGATGCAAGGGAGGGCCAGTTAGGATGAATTATGTGAAAAACAAGTTTTCCAAGGCTGGCACACGGGAAAAGCTGACAGGTTAAGATTGGATACGGGACATTCAAAAATTTAACAATATCTCACAAGGATCAACCGAACATAATGTAAATATTCCTTGAAAGTGGTGTCTTTTATTGTTGTAGTGTCTTCTGAATTTTCCCATTCAAAAAGATAAAAGGTTACAGAGATAATTAGTGTCAGAACAGTTACAAGTTATCGTTGTTTATGTCTCTTTTAATATCAACCTTTTAAAGTCATTTGAGTAAGGAATTAACTGGGTTCATATTATGTGTAGAAGGGTAAGGCTGACGATGACGATGATGATCATAACATTGACTTTGCAAGCGGGAATGTGCATCTGATTGCCACTAAGGAAAGTTGGGATCAGAAGCTGGAAGAGGCTAATAGGGATGGCAAAATTGTAAGTTGTTGCTCACCTTTCTCTGCATGCTGATGAACTCAGCCATACTGGGTACCCATTTATACTTTTAGATGTGCTGCTGAGTGTTTTAGAACTCATATCTTTGAAATTTAATTATATAGTTGTATATTTGAAAAGGTGCTAAGTAGACGTGATCTGGGTATTCGTAATTTCGTAAGGAAGCATGGACTATTAAGAATCCGAGGCTGCACCTACCGTGTAGGTCTGCACACAGGAACTAAATAATAATGAACAAGATATAGTAATTAACAAACATTGTTAAATATTTGAAATTTTATATATTTGCTGACAATCTACTACAGAGTTCAAGCCATGTATAGTTATTGAAGTATCAGCATAAAGGTAGCGTATGAAATTATTTGCCTGAGCTGTTCTCATGTAGGTTTACTTTTGAATAATTTTTTATCTGAATAGAGTAAACGAACATATTGATTTTTTACACAAGAAAATATTACATTTTTGTAACGAGTCAGAAATGTGTCAATCTACTTCACCATTGAATTGGGTCTTAAATTATTGGTTGGCATTCTTTCATACTGTTATGCACTTCTAATCGAAGCAAAAAAATTGAGCAGGTGATTGCTAACTTCAGTGCTACATGGTGTGGTCCCTGTAAAATGATTGCACCGTTCTACAGTGAGCTATCCGAGAAGCACCCGTCTCTCATGTTCCTTTTGGTCGATGTTGATGAGTTAACAGTAAGCAACGAACCATTATATTAGACATTAAGTCCAATGCTCTGTGTAGTCCCGGCCCCTAAATTTGAAACTACTGTTGACATCTATAATGTATGTATTGTGCAGGATTTTAGCTTTTCATGGGACATTAAGGCCACTCCCACATTCTTCTTCCTCAAAAATGGGCAGCAACTTGACAAGCTTGTGGGAGCCAACAAGCCCGAGCTGGAGAAGAAGATAACTACAGTCTTAGATTCTGTAAGTCAGTGAAAATCACATCTCCGTTGTGGTTCCTGCGTTAAGTGAGTGCCCGGTGAAAACTTCCGTTCAAGTCAGTAGTCTCGCTAGCTGTCCAGTTGCTTTGTTTTGTGTGTGAATGATTTTTCCTTTGCATGTACATATAAGCTGGGTCTTAAATATTTTTTTGGTTTAAAGGTCTTGAGATACACAACTTGTGTACTGATTGATACCAGTCTATTATTTGAAGGACAAATCTGTTCTGAAGATGTATTTACCCAAACTATAAGCCTTGTTAAAAGAAACTGTTATCTTAATTCTTCTGTGTTGTGGGAAATGAAATTATTAATGCCCATTAAAATAAAAAAGGATCTTCACACTTCACAGCATGATTTAATCTTTAGTTTTAGCACCGTGTAAACGTGTTGAATCAAGCATATGTTTGTTAGGATTTAGCTTGAAAAAAATGGCCAGAGCTCGGCTTTAAATTGAACGAGCTTATATAGTTGGAAGCAAATACTTTGAACTTGAACCAGGCTCAAACAAATTCGGCTTGTTACCGCCTAATCTTCGGCTATTGTCAAGAGCTATTTTTTGAACTTTTCAATCTAATTTGTTAATTGAAGTGTCAAATTAGCATGAGACAGAGTATGTTATGCGAAGGTACTTTGAGAGAATTGTATGAAAATAAATAGCAATATGAGAGAAACACAAAAGTATTGGGAATTTGACTTTATTTGATGCACCCCATCACATGAACCTTTGCCACCTCCGTCACTTCATGTTCTGTGGACAAAATCAAAACCACATTCAATTGTATGTCACAATACGTATCCACTCTGTGGATTTTTCTTTCTCCATCCAAATACAAGGTACATGTGCCACCACCACACCTTTAGGCCATTTGTGCGGTAACCAAAAATATGACAAATGAAATATAGCCGGCCCCCACAAATAACATATCGAGAAATAAAAATACAAGATCATCACTATGATAATAATTAAAACGCGATCGTTTTTTTCTAATTTGAAAGAGACCTCACGATATGACATACATGACAGAATATGTGTAGTTTCAACACAAAACGGCAACATATGCAATTTTCAATATAAACATCAAGAAGATATTTTCGCTAATTTCGTCTCGACAAACTATTTATTTTAAAATGTGAACATTTATTAGTATGGATGACTAATTGCTGTGCACGTCAACCTTTCAATTTCAATCCCATCAATTGTTTCAATTTCAAAATATTCTTCAAGCAAGTTGTGTTTATAATACCTAAATTGGTAAAGAAAAGGTAAAGTAAATACAAATATATAATAATCACAATCAACGTGGCAACAAGTAACATGCAACGAACATAAACTTGTCTTGATGCGTGTACCTACCTGCCCAGATGGTTTGTGTATTACGGTTTCCATATTATTCTTCTCATGCCTAACCATGCTCTATACACAATTGTTCAACCAAGTCCAACTAACAAGTCTGGCATAAATTAAGGCCATCAAAATGGAGCATATCTAAAGAGAAAACAGAAGTGAAACACAATTATTTTACACTCTTCATGTAAATGCAAATAGTAAGCATAAATTACAAAGTGACTTAATCAAACCAGTGTCAAAGCCAAAAAAATATACAACATTAAGCAAAATGAATAAGATAAGCCAAATCGAATCACCTGATGGGATTGAACGTAGTTTTGATTGATGATGCTAACGCCCGTTCGGGTTCATGATCTGAGAGAACACGGCGCTTGGCGTCAACCCGTCGGAGTCTTCACTCGCCAGGCTCCGGCCACCTAGGCTCATGCTTATCCCGCTGCTCCTTGAATCTGTGACATTATCGTCATAACTTGGAGATGCATTCGGGTCTCTCTTTCCTTTTAAGTCCATGTCAAATGACCCTTCCTCGTAGTTTATTTCTCCCATTCCCTTGCCACTCTCTTCTGCGCTCTCTTGGAGCTGAAGAGCAAACTCGAGGTTCCACAGTACGTCACCCATTGACGGTCGTTCAATGCCTATTTCAGATACGCACTTCATTGCAGTTTCGGCGATCTTTTTGAAACACTCGGGTGCAATCTTACCTTTCAGGTAAGGGTCGGTGATTTGATCGAGAATGCCTTTCTTGTAGCAATGTAAGGCCCATTCTGCTAGGCTGACTTGCTCCTTTGCTAGAGTTGGGTTTAAGGCTGGCCGAGCGCAGAGAATTTCAAAGAGGACGACCCCGAAAGAGTAAACATCGGATTTTTCTGTCAGTTGTTGCCGTCTGAAGTACTCTGGATCCAAGTAGCCAAAACTACCCTTCACAACTGTGCTAACGTGTGTGTGATCCAATGCAGGTCCGGTTTTTGACAATCCGAAATCAGAAACCTTTGCGACCCACTTTTCATCCAAGAGAATGTTAGTTGTCTTAACATCTCGGTGGATGATAGTGTATTTGGCTCCAGTGTGAAGATAGTGCAAGCCACGAGCAGCTCCAATGCATATCTCCAACCTTTGCTTCCATGTCAGGGGCGGGTTCTTGGTCTTGTACAAATGCTCCCTCAAAGTTCCATGAGCCATGTAATCATAAACTAGGATCATTTCACTATTCTCTTCACAGTACCCAATTAGGGAAACAAGATGGCGATGACGAAGTTTGGAAAGCATCTCAATCTCAGTTTGAAACTCATTCACCCCTTGATCAGAGAGTGGGTTTCCACGCTTGATGGCAACTTTAGTCGACGCACCATCAATTTCTCCCTTGTAAACCTTGCCAAAGCCTCCTACTCCTAGGAGCAAGGCCTCGTCGAAGTTGTTGGTCGCAGCCTTGATCTCTGCAAATGAGAAGTGACGGCATATATTTGCAGGGAGAGAAGAGGCGTAACTTCCTGTTGTGTTGGTCTTGGCAGAAGCCGATGAGTGTGAATTCCCATAGAGAGATAGAGGAAGCCACCCAGATGGCCCATCCCCTGCACTTGAATCCTTCCCCTGTCTGCGACGACGAGAAGCAATGAAAACACACAGCCCAATAATCAGCCCTAAAACAACTGCACCACTGACACTCCCGGCAACAATTGCTTTCTGGCTGGAATTCCCTTTACCAGAGTGTGGCCTAACCCGTGATGGGTCAATCACTTCCTGTTTTGGTGCAGGAATTGGATTTGGCCCTGCGAGATTGCGTGTAGCATCACTCATCTTGAATATCTCGACTCCGTTCAAGATTGAATCCAAGTAGTTGGGCTTTGATTTATCGTCTGGATGTAGTGCAAGCCACAGATCCTGCTGCGGGCTCCCGGTTGGAACAAAAACCACGAAATCCTGGTACACTGGCACCCCATTCTTCCCTTCTGTGAGCTGAAGAACATCAAACCCTTCAGATGCTGTTTGATTGTAGAGGTAGATATCAAAGACCCTTTGGTTGACCTTTGTAATATTCGCAGAAACCTCACAGAAATGCAGCCTTACGAGGTAAGAGAACCCCGAGTCAACTGCAAAAATCCAAGTCAAATTGTAATTCATATTGATTTCGGCAGTTGGCCCCATCGATCTAGCAGTCAGGTAGACATCCTTGGGTGCAATATACGTAGGCGTGCCAGCGGGGTATGTAATAGTCATGTTCGGATCAGCAGTTTCCGGAACCCCAATTCCGGCTCCATATATGTAGGCTGAATCATCAGCCCAGGACCTGAACAATCCCGTATCACCAGACGGCGAGATGTAGTTCCCGCCCACATTGAGCCGATAAGCATTCTCAAGAGCTGTAGAATTATCAATAGTGAACAAAGGAGAACCCGGACCCACCATCATCAAAGTAGTGGAACTATAGATATCAGGCATGGACAAGATTTCAATCCCGTTGACAAAGGCATAAGCCCCCGAGTACTTTGAAGACGGGGTGAAGGTAACATTCAAGCTCTCGCCATCAACATTGACCGAATACTCCTTGACAACAAAAGCATAATTCAAAGCTTGCGTCGTCTGCGCTGCGCTGAAGTTCTTGAGCATGGTATAAGCCCCAACCGTGACCGAGAAGATGGCATCAGAAGCGTTCTGCTTCCCGTACAAAGCCGGGTAGAAGTAGAGCCGGATAAATTTCCGGCCAGAAGCGACCGGGAAGCTATAGGTGAACTCGGACTGGAAGATCCGGGCGGTCATGAAAGGGACCGTCGGGACTGAAGGGTCCTGATCAGCAGCCTCCGAAGTGGACGAGCCCTGTGAAGCCAAAATAAACTTGGACCCAAGATCGGAGGTCCACTTCTCATTATCGCCGTCGGTGGTCTCCCGCGAGGTCGCACCACAATTCAGGAGAATTTTGTCGGTCGGAACATAATCAGCAGCTAAGATCACATTCACGACACAGGCCAAGCAAAGAACAAAAGCAAGCAGCACAGAAAATGACAAATTGGGGGTCCTCATGAGCTCGGCTCAAGCCCTAAGCCAAGATCTGAACCTCTACTTAACAAAACCTGAATTTCAGATCAAAACAAAGCAAATAACACAAATAAATCGCCAGAAAACAGATCGAAGACAATTTCCAGATCCAGCAAAAGAACAACAACCAGAACAAGCTCAAGAATCAAAAGAAGTAGCAAACAGATTGCATGACACGCACAAAACAACAGGAACCGAAATCTGAGAAATGAAAAATAGAGTTCAAGCCATTCTCTGAAACCACAACATTCGAAAATAGATCGTGCAAAGCAGAAACTCACCTCTTGAAGACGGCACGCAGAATCGAACCGGAGAGGAGCTTAGGGTTTGAGCTCAGAAAATCGGAGATGTTCGAAGCTTCAGCTTCAAGAGCAGAGAAAACCGATAAATGCGCAGTTTTGAGTAATTATATAGTAGCATTAAATTAGTTTAGAGTGGTCAGTTGCGTTTATTAAAACTTTACAGACAGATTGAGGAAGGTGATGGTGGGCAACAGAGGACGAAAAGACTCAAATACCCCTACTAGTTTCTTTATTTACTATAATGCCATTTTGGAGCTGAGAGAGAGAGTGATTGACTCGGTGGTGATGACAGGTAATAATAGTTTATTTGAGTGGATCAATCGGTCACAGCCACAGCCACGCGTTAAGATACGCTACGGTGCGACGCGTTTTCTTTAGCTGCACCTGCACCTGCACCGCTATCCAGTTGCCATTTGTTGAGTTGGCCTGAGCTGTTGTGGGCCCCACACTTCCTCTCTTCACGCATGATTGACTTGAGAAACGAAATTATAAAGGATATTTTATTTGATTAATTTATTTATTAATTTCTTGAAATGCAATGGCTTCCCATGATCTTTTGGGTTGTCAAGCTTAAAGATTCTTCACTCACTATTGTTACAAGAGAAAATATAAATAAAATTGTGAAGACTAAATTGGATTTTCTTTTGTACTTTAGTGTATATGTTTTTTTATCGTTACGGATTTTCTATCTAGGTTAGATTTATTTTTTTATGTAAGTAGTTCTACTTTATTTTGTAACAACACATTAAAATAGCGATACTATTTTTATCTAGTCTATTATATAAAGGTATAAGCAGTTTAGCCCGATTGTATTTTAAATAAATTATTGGTTTTGCTCATTCGTTAAGTTGTAGTTTTAACAAATGAGTAAGACATATAATCGCTTCTGCATCAGAACTTGTTCATCTGTTTTCTCCTATCTTTCCAAGACAAAAGTTATCGCAAGTTCATATCGGTGATGAATACATACTAGCTCGTTAATCAGATGCATCTAACATTGTATTTAGGGTATAGGTGTAACAGTCTCCAATTTTGGCGAATGCTCTAGAGGTCAAGGTAGACGGAAAGGATGAGATACATCTGTTAACAGTTATCATGCCCGGCCTCCTAAGGATTCATTATGTTCAAACGCCAAATTCCTCCCCAGAGACGGCGAAGACTCAAATTAGCTTGCCAGATAGCTCACAAACTACGAAGATTAACCCCAAAGAACATGAGGTTTTGGCCCCAAATAAAGGGAAGCTCAAGGTTGCATCAGAACTTAGCTCTAGAGTCATGAGATCAGGGAAAGTGTTCTGTCATTGAGGTCTAGTTAGATAAAAGGGAATGTGTGTGTGTGCGTGTGTGCGTTGCACTCGTAGACAGTTGTCTACAGACACCCGATTAACGCTTAAGTGCACGCGACCGTCTCAAGTAATACCGGTAAGGCCGGGTCGAATCCACAGAGACCAATATGGGTTTACTTTAATCCAATTTCAGTTGTGTAAATAAAATAACAATGTATCAAGTACGTGAATAATTTTGAGTAATTAAATAACAATGAACACGTAGAGAAAAATATTCAGTAAAGCGAATCATGGATGCTAGATTACCACAGAGTATCACAATTCATATATAGATGATTAAATTGTCAAAATTTTATGGATGATCCTATGTCTACACAAGTTTTGGTTCCTCCTCTCGAAGTGAACTCAAACCTTGAGTCAAATTGCGTCCTAATTCTCTCGAACCCAGGGCAATTCAACTCCGCTAGAACCAACAATCACTAGATACGTGTCCAACAGTTCAACCCTTTAAACCAGGTTATGTCTATTGTCCACCAGCCCTCTCAGACTTGGCAACACAACTTAAACAAGTATCATACGCTCGTTAACACACTCAACCAAAATTAAAAACTGTAACTAAACCAATCATGCAATCCAATCGATCATAAATTTATAAATCTAACAAACCATAATATTTGACCTAACACCCATGACTACGGGAGATCAGCCCATAATCATGGTGCTAGATACTAAAGAATTCAATTTCTATACAAAGAAGTCAAAGGAAACAAGAAATCCAAAACCCTAAACCCGCTAGGGTTGGTGATCACGAACGACTGATTTCCCGCTTCCTTGAACGTTGCTTAAGACTCTGATGATCCTAGTACCTCGATATGCCTGCAACGACAACAAATCTCATCTGGAAGTCCACTCTCACTTTGCGAAGACAATTTCACTCTACTTTCTGTCTCTTTAAATGTTCGATATCTCTCGAATGGGTCGAATTTTTGACTTGTAATATTCCTGAAATCGCCACTGTAACGAGATGTGGAACGGGTTGTTACATAGCCCGTTACAGCTCCCCGAGAGATGCTTCTCCAATTTCCTTCTCTACATGTGTAAAGGGTTGGTGTAACGGATTGTTACCATGATCGTTACACCTTCTCGTAGCTAGCTTCTCGAGTTGGCTTGTCCTCTCCTTGTAAATACTACTATAACGGGTTGTTACAGGGCATGTTACCTAGTCCAGTTGTCCACCAATCGATTTTTTTCACTACTTTCTACACATATGAACTCCGACAAATCTGTGAATGCATATTGGTATAAAAGATCATTAAATATACATTCTCGAAGGTAAAAGCATCAGTTTACGCGGAAAATAATAGCCGAAATGTATATGCGATGCGCTCGCATCAGAGAGAGAGAGTGAGCTCATTATGTTTCTTCTTCGTCCTCTTTCTTTGCCCTTTACTATTGACATGTCGTGTCGGGTTACTTCTCAATCTGACCTCGTTCTAGCTTGTTCATATGAAATTGTTAATTTCGATTCTCAAGAGCCTGAATACGAGAAATCGGAATCCCCAATTTCAATTTGTTGGAAGAATCGATCTCATAACCTAATATTGTGAATTTTTAGACCTCGATTAGAAATTTCCTAAATTTCTAACATGTTGGTTTTGTGTTCGGTTTGATTCCATTTTTATGAATTGAAATTTATAAAATCCTTTCACTTTAGACCGTTTTGAGTTACTATATGACTTACCTATTTTTAATTAGGCTTTCTTCTAACCAGTTTTCATGAAATTTTCACATTATGGGCCGGTCTTGACTTATTTTTTGTTTGATCAAAATTTTTAGGCTCAATTAATAAAGATTGTTTCCTTAAAATGAGTCATGTGTCCAAATTAAGCAATCGATTTTCAATTCGATTTTTATCCTTTTAATTTTATAAACAAAAATTGAACTAATAAAATTTCGGTTCGATTTGATTTTAAACCAAACCAAATCAATTTCATTCCATTCAATTATTTTTAGTTGGTTAAGTTATTTTTAGACAACCCTATAAATATATCACACAATTTAAAAGCCAAAATATTCATGCACCTCACATATGTATATTCTATCAGTTTATACTAATTTTTCAACTTTCATAAGACAATATACTCATGTCAAATAATTGAAATTTTAATTGACTGACCCAACTGACTTAGTTTGATTGCTCTGACTGATCAACTAATTGGGTTAACCAATTAATTATATCTGACCCGGTGAAAGCCACACCATTAATTATGTGAATACTCAGCCTGCTTTTTATCATCTAATTTGGTAGTTTTTCTATTTTAGAAAGTATCCTTTTATCATAGTCATTGAAAACAACCAAACACCTTTCTAAGTTGAAATGTGAACTCGATTCACCTAACAATGGTAGGTATCTTGGAGAAAAAATGCTATGAATAAGTCGTCACTCCAATATTATACACTAATTGATCTCCTCTCTATTTTCAAACAATGATTAAGAAATTCGAATAAAGCATTGTCACGAGTCATTTTTAAACAGGTGTAAACAAACTTATCTTGCCATTATCGTAGTTTCCAAAACTCCCACTAATATTAAACTAACAAAATAAAATCAACTTTTCCAACTGCAACAACCGATGGTATTTATTGAATTTGAAACGCGTAATTAAGATTGTTTATGGCATTTCTGGTTTATTTACTCAATTTACATGTTTTGTATTTATCCAAATCATTTGTCTATATTATTAAAGCACGTCACTTTTTAACATTATAGATATGAATTTGTCAGTGGAGTACGTCACTTTTTAACGCTAAATATGAATTTGTCAATGTGGAAACCATACATATTTTATAGAAAAAATAGCAAAAAGTCTCCCTCCACTATTTTTTTTACACAAACTTTCTTTTCACTGTATTTTTTGCAAAAACTCGCATTCAATCATGTTCATTTTTGTAAAAACTCTCTCTTACTCGTAGTTATTTTTGCACTGTTTATGCAAATTCGTGAAAATTAATGAAAGTGTCGCTTAAATGTTAACTCAAACGTGCTTAGGGGTGGACACTTTGACAACAGAACTGGAGACCGCATCCGAACGAACCGAAGCCGGGACCAGAGAACCGAGAATCGTGGGTAACAATTCTAGTTCTGATTCTTAAAATGGAGAACCGTTGAGTCCGGTCCAACTCTTGACCGGTTTGGCCCGATTTTTGACCCATGTCCACCCCTAAATGTGCTAACTTAAACGTCCAACACTTAAGTGACATTCCCGTTAATTTTTACGGATTTGCACAGACGGTACAAATTTGAACATGAATGAGGGAGAGTTTTTGCAAAAAAAAAAACACAATGAAGGGAAACTTTATGCAATTTTCCCTATTTTATACTACCACAATTTTCAACTTTCTAACCATAATTAAGAGATAAAAATACATTCAATAATAATTTGTAAAAGTGAATATGCGCCATGTACCAGAATTCATCTAATCTTTTAAAATCGATGAGTATAAAAACACCAATTCTGATTTATTTCAGTTTCGCTTTAGTTTGATTTCACCGATTCTTATATTGTACCAAAAAGTATTTGACATTATAAATTTTACCCAATTTAAGCCATATTTTTATTTTTTGATAGATATAATTCAACCCATCCATTTTCATTCAAACTAATAAATATAGAATTACATTGCATTTTACAATTAAATACACATTTAATTACATTACATTACATTTTATTAATTACTGTTGAGGTCCCGAAGGGAACACCCCAATGATTTCATACTTATACTTCTAATAGGAACATCTTGAGGTCAAATCCCAATTGAGAGGGAAGTGGAGGGTTTTCGGGTAGTTTTAAGGAAGTGTAATTATTTAAAGAGAAAGGTTGAAAATCGTATGAGAGCTTGATAATGACTGAAATACCAATATATATATCAAATATATATGATTTCGAGTTATCTGGAGATTCATGAATTTTGTTCTAGACAATTTGGAACTGGATTGGATCCTCTGAATTGTCATTAATAGATATATAATACCAACCCTAAAAGTAATAGATTGAACACATGGTGTCCGTCCGTCCGGTACAATCCAGTTGGACGAATCAGGTTATGAATATATTTGTTTGAAAATTACATCAATCGGATTATGAATATAATATGCTCACCACTAATCAATCCCTCGTAGAATGAGATATTTATCAAATAAAAAATCTTTATAGTACTTAAATAACGGGTTGAATCATTATTTATTATTAAGTTTATGGTAAAATTTTCTTAATTAATTCACGTCAGGCCCAATTAAAATAATGGGCCGATCAATATTGAACATTGAGATTTAAGAGGTATTAACGAGCATGAGTACCGAATATCAAGGCCCAATAACTTATAATGGGCCGACAGTGAAAGTGGGTCGGGTCGCTTCACCTTCTTCTCCAGATGCTCACTCTTGAGCTCTTGCATTGAATAGAGCTCTGCGAGGACGATTCCAGTACAGAAACTTAGTTTAATAAATAAAGTTTAATAAATAAATTAAATTTCTTACTGTAATTTATACGAGTTTTGGGTCGTTTACAGGATTGGCAATCGATTTCGGAAAAAAAGAAGCTCCGGTGGCGATGGAAGTGAAGGAAGATTCTACATCAGATGTAAGTTTCTACTTCTATTTGGTTCCATTTCATCAATTTTACTGTAATGTTGAAAAAATGCTTGTCAGTGTGTGGATGGTTTGATCATATCAGAGTTTAGGCATGAATTTGAAATTCAGGCTTGTAAATTAGTGTTTAGCCACTGAAAATTAACCATCACTAGTAGAAAGTACATACCAAGAAAATGGCTGGAGACGATAAATAGTTATGTTTAAGGATATTGTAGGGTGAATGATTGATTTCCACAACCATTTTGGAATGGACAAGAATGCGAGGATATGACCACGGGGAGTGATAGATTAATAAATGGAAGGAATTAGAGAATGTAATCTGTATTTTTCTCCATTGTTGTGTTTGGATGTGATTGGCTCAGTGTTGGTTGTCATTGGCATTCTTTCCAATTTAACCATAGCCTTACTACTATTAGCTTCATTTGATGCTACCATAAAGAAGAAATAGACGGTTTTGTGTATAAGTTGAGTGAGAAAATGAAAAACGTCTTGTAATTCTATTTTATGGTGTAGTTCTTTTTTGTCGTATATGATCCTCATTTCTTTAATATTTAGGCTGCTCTGTTGTGTTCATAACATTTTGGGTAAGTTTTGTGCTGATTATCAATTACGGCAACCTCCATCCTTTTTCCATCAGCTGCTCTGTCATCTGATTCTTAAATATTTATGGGAAGTTTACTTTGTTTCTCTCAAACAGTCTCCAATCACCAATGGAGTTGAAAGCACCTCTGTTGGTCTGAATGGTAAGAATTGTTCCTTCTTCTGTTCTTTTGCAGCGTGGTTCTGAGCGGTCTTAGGGCAAGCTTCACTGCAAGGGTTGGGGGCAGAAATACTTGGACTGTTGGACGCGATCTGTTTTATCATAAAGTTCAGATTGTAATTAAATTTTGTATAGCCATATCGATTCATCTTTGATCAACTTAAGCAGCTGACATGCTAAGTTAAAATTTCTGAGGTGGTATACAGTGACAATGACAGAAGAAAGTCAATTAGTTTTATTTGCTTATAGAACTTACTGTGCCTCATTGTTCAAGTTTCTTTGTTATGTTGTTGACACGACAAAATTAGAATGTATAAATTTATTTTATAATACAAACTCGCATAAATCACATTTTTCTTAATTGCCTTTTGGTTTCTTCTTTCTACAACTGTTTCATTGCTTCTGTGTGAACATTTATATTCTTCGAAACAATATTACTTTTTCAGTAAATAACACCTTTTTCTTTTATCCAGAAGAAGCAAGGTACCAAATAAGGATCCATTACCTTATAAAATCCACGCGGCACAAAGGTGTCTCCTAGGATCTGCCAATTGTTCTACTCCTCCTGGTACGCTCATCTTCATCTCCATCTTCCAAGTTCCTATTTGTGTACTGTGTTGTTCGATTTTAGCTTTCCTTTTCCTATTTCCTGTTTTCTTCATATAGGTAAATGGGTCTTCAAGACGAGGGTTGTGAGATTCAATGCTTGAATCCTAGTAAGACACTTAATTGGGAGCAAACATGAAAGTTAGGTTAGGAATTAACCTAGACTAAGGTAAAGTCAGAATTTACTGCTTTCTGCTTGATTGGACTTGCCCATACAAAATGGTCTTACATGGATGATCTCACTTCATTCCCTTGATATCTTTCAAGGAAGTTAAGGAACATAAAGATCATGACTCTTCAACTACCACTTACCCATCAATCTTAAACTCTAAACAACATTTTGTATTACAAACTTATCAAAACAATTTTGGGAAAAAAAGAGTAGCCACTCATAATTCTGAGCTGGGTTTATGGGTCCCATTAGTCTTACCTTAGGAGTGACACACATGTATTTCTACACCTAGTCACCTACCAGTCCTCGTCATGTTCACAATCGTACATAGGTTTTATCTGTATCTGGAAGTGAAGACAGTGGGATTGTTAAAGGAAGAAATGTTTCTTTGCTTCAAAGCTTGAAACACCCAGATGGGTCTGAGCTAAACCTTGTACATCATATGATGATGGTCCATTCATATAAATACCCAATTCGAGTGACAGGCAACATTTGCCTTGCTCAACACAACCATGGATACCCACAAGACAAAATTTGGGTTTTTCATATGCTTACTGATTTTTCTCATTGTTTGTATTCAACATTCTAGTTCCTCGTCTTGTGGAGTCGAAGAAGATGGTCAATTGGATATAATGCAGGAAGAAACAAATCACCGGTACTCAAAAAGAAGACATTTTTCCTTCACAATTCACTTTCAAAATTGTTTTTCTTTACATTGGCATGCTTTACTTTTGTTATTAGGGGTGATGAGGAGTTGGATGTGGTGGAGGATGATCAATGGCTTATGGTGGAGAAGAAAGGGCACCAGTTTGCTATCAATGGCCAGCCTTTTTATGTTAATGGATTCAACACTTACTGGTTGATGGTGTTTGCTGCGGATCAGTCTACCAGAGGGAAGGTCACTGACGTGTTCAGAGAAGCTTCTTCAGTGGGACTTACCGTTTGCAGGACTTGGGCTTTCAATGACGGCCAGTGGCAAGCTCTGCAGAAATCTCCATCTGTTTATGATGAAAATGTTTTCCAGGTACTCTCTGCTGTTTCAGTCCTAATTAGCTTTTTGATATCACTTGAGTTTCTCTGGTTTGGTGTAGACTTATAGGAGCATTCAAAAACTCCAGAGAAAAGTAGATTCTGACTATTGTCTGGGATGGGTAACATCTCACTTTTGCAAGGAGTTCTATGAACTATTTAAACTGTTTATCACCCTATGAAAAATGAACTAAAAAGACGAAATATCCTTCAAATGATATATTTTTTAAATTATATGTATAATTTTTTTTAAATAATTACAATTATCATCAAAGGCTTACATGTAATTTTTTAAAAATGTTTTGATGATTCTTTATTTTAGGGGCAATTATGTCATTTCACAATGGATGTCACATGCCTTGCACATGACCTATTTTCCTTTTGTTCTGGTACAAAATTTTGGATAGGTCACGTCACGGCATGGTTCTGCAACTAACTAATTATAGAGCAACTCCTTTGAAAATTGTGATACTACACCACCGGTTTTTATAATTATCCTTTAATTTTTACTGAAACACAAGTATTTCTGTTTTTCATTGACTGAACATTGAGTGAGGAAAAACAAAGTACATATGGTTTCTCATATGT
The DNA here is from genome assembly GCA_036897365.1 of Geranium brycei. Lineage (NCBI taxonomy): Eukaryota > Viridiplantae > Streptophyta > Magnoliopsida > Geraniales > Geraniaceae > Geranium > Geranium brycei. The sequence goes on from JAYMTP010000104.1 coordinate 40,431, forward strand.
CTCTTTTGGAGCTCTTAGGCCTTGGATTTTGTGGTGAGCGAAGCGAAGAAGTACAAGATCAGGCTGATACTGTCTTTAACAAACAACTGGGATGCGTATGGCGGGAAGTCACAGTATGTCAAATGGGGGAAAGCTGCAGGCCTAAATTTAACATCTGATGATGATTTCTTCTCTAACCCAACTCTCAAAAGCTATTACAAGGCTCATGTTAAGGCAAGTGCTTGCTTACTGATAGAACCATCTTTTTGTTCTTTGAAATGGGGTCAATGGTGTCTGTCAGTTTTTGCTGAAACTTGTGAATATTACAGACAGTACTTGATAGAGTCAACACAGTTACTAATGTGACTTACAAGGAGGACCCTACAATTTTTGCTTGGGAGTTGATGAATGAGCCCAGATGCACCTCTGATCCTTCTGGTGATATGCTACAGGTTTGGGCATTACAGTAACAACTTCTCCTTCATTGTTTCAGTTTTTGTGTTCTAAAAATCTGCATACTTAGATGTTTTTAGAACACCGACCCGATTTCATACCATCGGATGGTTTTTCAGTGGAGTAATTTGTAAGCGACAAATTCAGTGTTCTAAAAATCTCCGACTTGTCCAATAATCCCGATTAGTCTCCGATTAATCCTTGAACTCGATTTAATTTTCGATTAATCCCGCTTAGTCCCCAAGAGGCCAGCAAACTAGCACCTATCGTTTTTATAGAACATTGGCGACAATGTTCTAAGAACTGGCTAGGGGGATTTTTAAATGCCGACCCAATTTTGAGGATATTAATATTATGTACTAGCATTTTTTGTAGTAAAATTCATATTTTGATGGTATATACAAATACGATTATTCTCGGAGGCCTTATCCGGCTTACTAACGTCTAATGTCTCTAAAAACACTGAATGGAAATGCCATTATTTTTCAGGGATGGATACAAGAAATGGCAGGTTTTGTGAAGAGCATTGACCCAAAGCACTTGGTTGAGATCGGATTAGAAGGATTCTATGGAAAGTCAACACCCAACAGAGTCCAGTTCAACCCAAATACATATGCTCAACAAGTTGGTACTGATTTTATCAGGAACCACCTGGTTCTTGGCGTTGACTTTGCCTCTGTTCATATTTATGCAGACTCCTGGTAAGTCCCTACAGAGCTTTCTGAAATATACACCAAATACAACTGCTAAATATTCTTGTTATAAGCAACCCACTGAATCAAATTCACTGTTATAGGATCTCACCGGCAGTTTCTGATGTTCATATCGATTTCACAAAATCATGGATGCAAGCTCACATAGATGATGCTGAGAAATACCTCAATATGCCTGTCATTTTCTCTGAGTTTGGCGTGTCCTCCAAGGATCAAGGCTACAACTCCTCATACTGCGACACGCTCATCAGCACAGTGTACAAGACCCTCCTCAACTCTACCAAGAAAGGAGGAAGTGGCGCCGGGAGCCTCCTTTGGCAGCTCTTCCCCGAGGGGACTGACTATATGGACGACGGGTATGCCATTGTGCTCTCAAAATCTCCTTCAACTGCAAACATTATATCTCTGCAGTCTACGAGGGTTATGATCTTCAACTCGGTCTGCTCGTGGAGATGCAAATGGGGTTGCAAGAAGAAGACTGCTTTAGACGCATTCCTCTTCCATTATGATCTGTAAACTTTCATGTACAAATAAAGGCAAAAAAAGAGATATGCAATAGTATGTGAACAGATCTGTTACTAAAATTGCTGTGCAGAAACAATGGCATGTGTTTTGCCGGAATATTTCTATCTGATAAAACTTATACCAAATCATAGTTAATATATATATAGTTAACACACACCATTCTTGGCACACAATTTCAACTCACAATTTCAACAGGAAACTCGAGGATTCAGATGTGTGTCAAAGGAAAGAAAATATAGCTGAACTTTAATTTATGTGTATGTATAGCTGATGCTTCAACTCCAACATCACATCACAATTCAACCCGCCTAGAAGATACTTTGTGTTGGTATTATGTGGGATTAAGCACGTGTAGAGTCCGACCCACTTAAAAACTCAAACTGATAGGTAGTGACTCCAAGGTGCATTATGAACTGGCCTTATGATTCATGTCTCGACAATACTGTCATTTACTCAGCTGGAAACACCTAGCTTGCATCACATTGTATAAACCAGAAAAGTGGAATAAAACGGTAAGGAAAAGGAAAAGTAAATATCATAATCCATATAGAAATGAGATTCTTCAATCTCAGAGAAACTTGTATTCCTGTGATAGCCAAATGGTATCTGAAACCTCTTGTAATTGCATCTAAACAGACTGCAAGTACCTTTACAGCCTTGCCTTAATTGGCGCCTATAATTTCGGGTAAGCAACTCATTTACCACGACGAGCCTTCTTCCTTGTGTCTCAACTCTCTGCATCAACGCAGATTGGAGTCATACATCTGAAAATTCAAAGCATGAAAGCAGCAAGTCTTTCAGTTCCATATATGGAACAAAAACAGGATAGTCATGTTAAAAACCACGACTCAAGTCATGAGTTGCTATAATAACTAATGAATTTCAAACAAAAATATAAATTGCTTACCATTTATACTCTATCTGCTTAAGCTTAATTTTGAAAGAACTGCAGCAGCCTGGTCCCCGCCCAGCAAGAAGTAAGGATGCCTCAATGCTGCGGCTGCTGATAACCTCCCATTCCGGAAAGAACCTCTCTCAGAGACAAGTTTTGTGGCCAAATCCCACCCTCTACCCGAGTCAAGATCAAGAATCGTGAAGTCAGGTCTCAAACGAGTTCTCTCCCTCCACTCATTCAAGTCATACCCAAATAACTTTATTTCCGAGTTGAAGTTCTTTAAACTAGCTGAAGATCTCAAACTCGGTATAGCCATTTGCAAAAGCACAATTCCAGCGGAATACATGTCAAAAAGATCAGGACTGTTCAGCTGTAACATTTATTTACAGCAAAACCCATTTTAGTGCTTGAAAGAATATAAATACATCCTTTGGGATGTTTTTCCAATCCAAACTCAATAGTCATGATAAATAGGTGAAAATTTAAAATATGATACCTGCCATAGAATGGGAGAGAGAAGGGCAGCAACAGGCTCGGGTGGGGGGATGGGTGTTTCCTCCGGTAGTACATAAAGTTCGGGAGGGCAGTAGTCAGGATCGAGCAAGCCACGATTGGGTACATAGTTCTTCCCAATGCGAAGATCTGTGGCTGCCCCAAAATCTATGAGCTTGATTTGCCCTTTCTTCGTCACCACTAAATTTGATGGCTTTACATCACGGTGAACAATACCCGTATCATGAATCTTCTTCAGCGAGCTAATAATTTGGCGCATTATTTGCTTGATGATCAACGCATTCCGCTTCACGGGTTCTACCCCTTGCAAGACACGTCCAAACATGAGAGACTCTAAATTCAGCGGGAAACTGCGATCTCTCATGTAATCAGCAAGGTCAAGATCACCCTGTTGGCAACAATATCATATCACAACTCTTGATGCAGCAACATTTGCTTGAAAAGAGCTTCAATCTTAGCACATTTAGTTCTGCTTATCACATGCTAAAAGGACACAGGTGAAAATACCTCAAATTTCCAAACAAGCCATTTGCCACCCTTAGTAAATTGTGAATTCGTCATATCGGAAACAAAACTTCCAAGGAACTCGGCACATGTTTCAGGAGCTGCCCTCGACAGCCTATAATTGAACCACTCCTCAAAATCACCACATTCTTCTGCCCCTTGGACTCCAACCTTCACCTGCAGATACCCTTTTATATATATCATGAACAACTTTGTGTTTCCATACAAATTAATAACACAGTCCATGATTGGTACAGCCAAGTTTCAAGAACAATAAACTTTCTTTTAATTAACTAATTATCCACTACTCATGTGCAATGCATCTCTCATATGTACCATCCAATTCAATACTCAACCTAAGAACCCAAATACCCTTTACCCTAAAACAACTATAAATCACAACAAAAAGTTAAAAACTCAAAACCAAATCATAAAGTTACCATCTTGAGAATGACCTTCTCCTTGAACCTCTCATCCAGCTTCAGAGTTTTAGCCTTTCCTCTCTTGGGAGCAACTTCTTCTTTAGAGACGTTTTTGGGAACAATGGCACCTTTATAAACAACCCCAAACGACCCTTCACCCAATCTCTGCCCAACCACAAAATCACTTCTCTTCAGGTTCCTCCTCCCAATCAAACTGTCAAAACCCAGTTGCAAAGGAGCCAGAAGATAAGTATCAATGGCGCCCACAAGAACCCCAGGTCTTGCAGTGAAGTAAACCCATATCAGCCCAGCAAAAGTCAGAAACCCCCATTTCTGGAAATCGGACCAGTCCTCGGTAACTCTCTGAATTTGATCTAACCCAGATGAGAAAATAGGGTTTTGGGACAGTGACTGGTCCAGATGAAGATTACTCAGCAGCTCTTCTGGGATGGCTCTGCACTTGCCTGATTTGCCCTTGAGAGGCTTCACCAGGAAGGAGAGGTTGTTAGGGGACAAGGGCTTTAATGGGGAGAAGAAAATATATTTGGAGCTCTGCTGAAATGTGGTAACAGTTGGGGAGAGAAGAGAAGCCATAACTTTGCTTTTTGTGCTTCAAAAATGAAGCTCAAGAAGGAGAGCTTTCTTTTATCAGGTCCTATGTTATGTAATTCAGAGCATCAGCAGAGGATGGTCTTTTGCCACGTGTCAATATCAGGTTATCCAATGAGTAGTGTATACGTGGATAAAAATGCTTCCAACCAACTTCCATATCCAAAAAGAACAAAACATTTTAAAATGTATAAACAAATTCATGACTTTATTTCCAGGAAAGTAAAAATTGAATCTTTAGTCACAGAACAGAAGTATAAAATGGAGACAAAAACAGAAACATTCCATAATGAAATTTAGAGAATTACAACAGTGAAAGTTGATAAAGTAGCTTCTTTTCTGAGAAAGCTCTTGCACAGAACTGATAATAAGTTTTTAGTTTTAGAAATTGAAGATAGTCATAGTTTTTTTGCAGTAATGGAGCATAGCTTAGCCCAAGGGACTGCTCTTCTGAAGGAAAGGAGCTGCAGGTCTCACATATGTGAACCCCATGAAATGGTTTCCGCTAGCGTTGGGGCTGGCAGCAGGAGAATCCAGCAATGGCATGTCAGTCCAGCATGTGTCGAAGTTTGCAATGCAATGCTGTCCGGCAACTTCTGGGCGGAAACTGGGCTGGATGCCCCTGCTCTCCAGTTTCTTCCAGTTGATAGGCTTGAACCACTTGTGACGCCTGATTTCCTCACTTCCTGTGGCTCCGCTGCCTAGACGCTTGCTCGGATCCTTTTGTAGGAGCTACAGAAACAAAAACAAATGTTTTAGGTTTCTCGTGCACAAACATTTGTTTGAATTCATATAGATAAACAGACAGGTATGGGCATTTGTAAGGCAAATGAGGCTATTGTGAATATTTACCCCCTTCAGCAAAGAATGTGCTTCGCTTGTCAGAAAGCCTGGTAACTTGATCTTTTCTTTCACAATCTTTTGCTGGATCTTTTCCCGGTTTCCGACAAATGGAGGCTGCAAAAACAGGAGGGGTATTAGAAAACAAGTTGTTTTGGAACTTGTCCTGTCCCACTTCCAATAGAGTATCCCATGTTTTCAATTTAGTTTCTTCTCTGTCTGCATCGGAATATCCTCAATATGATCACTTTCTACTTCTTTTTCCAGTGTTAAAATTTAATATTCTAATCTTTAAAAAAATTATATCTGCCTTGTTATATTTTCCAGCCAAAGTGAAGTTAGTGATATGCGTTCTGATAGTTCATGCAACATTTGTCTATGAAGGTGATTCCACCATAAGATTACAAATTTTATATAGTACTAAAATAAGAAGTTTAAAGATTGCAAACCTTCCCAGTAAGCATCTCAAAAAGAAGGACTCCCACACTCCACCAGTCAGCCGCCTTATCATGCCCCTTTCCCAGAATAATTTCAGGTGCCATGTATTCAACTGTTCCACACATGGAATTTGTTCTTTTATTTTCCTCAAACTCTTTTGCCACCCCAAAATCGGTCAACATCACCTGAACAAATAATGGCAAAAAGGGTTAACAGATTCTTGAGTTGCGAGACACAATTATTTGTTTGTGTGTGTGAGAGAGAGAGAGAGAGTACATGTCCGTCTTCATCCAAAAGGATATTTTCAGGTTTAAGATCCCTATGCATGACACCGTTTGCATGAAGGTGAGAAACTGCAGAAGTAATTTCAGCAGCATATATACGTGCAAGGTCCTCTCTGCGGCAAAATGACAAATGTTACTCAAAGCCATGCCCCGGTCATTCTGAATCAAAGCATGATACGCAAATATACCTGAATAGGCCATGATTGTAGAGCTGGAAAAAGAGATGGCCGCCATTAACGAAATCAAGAACAAGGTATAGTCTATATTTGGTCTGCATTGTCAGGAATGAACAGTCAATAGTTTAACAAGCAATGAGGTCATGATATAACACTATTAACTTGAGATCATTGCATCAAGAAAC
>JAYMTP010000105.1:0-46966 GCA_036897365.1 Geranium brycei
CACAATCACTGTCAAAAGACACTAGTTTATATCTCATGAACAACCAATATAAGAACTCAAATTCATCTCTCATGAACAACACATACCCAAAATAGTAATATCATCAAATCCTCAAATCAACAAATCAATATCCAAATCTTCAATCTAAGCTATGAATTTAAGCAAAACTAAGTAGAAATCACAATACCCACTCCAATTAGTTGGTTCCAAGCTCTTCACTTTCAAGCTCTTGTCCTCCAATGGCTTCTCCACCTTGAGCTCCTTCCTCTTCAAGCTTTTCTCTCTCCAAAAACCTCTCTAATTGAGCTTTTCTCTCCATCCCAAGGAATGGGTATGCTCTCCTTAAGAGCTTTTGGCTTCTCTAACCCTAAAAATCAGATCCTATCTCAATTTCCCCAAAAAAATGACTGAAAAATCGTGTATTGTTGGTGAGAGTCGCGACTGGTTCAGTCTAGACAGGTCCGGTTCAGACAGGTCCGGTTTAGCCAATTTTCTGGTGAACAACCCCTCTTCCGACGCTGTTTTCGACCTTTTTCGGACTTCGAATGAGAAAAGTTACTTCATGAGAAATGTTCTTTGTTTCTTCTTCTTCTTCAATTTAGGCTAAAAAATGTCTTGATTTGGATATCGGATGTAGAAGATATGGTGCTCACAAAATGGCTCGCTGCTGCTGGAATGGAGTGCTGGAGCTAGAGGGGTTGCTGGTCAGCCTGTTTGACCGGCCGATAACTCGAAATCTAGAGCTCTGATGAACAAGATTCCTTCTTGAAAATTGTAGAATGTTGAATGCTCTTCGTCGTGATGTAAAGTGTGCTCTAATCGGAATCCGGATGAAGAAGTTATTGCCACTGCAAGATGGCTTGATCGCGCTGCCCAAATCATCTCGGCTCGTCCCCGATTTTGCTCTCGAGCTCCTTTTTGCTCCAAAATGCCTCGTAATGACTTGTTTTCCTATAATTTCACCACAAACACATATTAAGCTCAATTGGGTATTAATGACTCTAAAGCTACCTAAGATGGGACGAAAATGGGGTTAAATGAGAGGATTTGACTTGCGAGAATTCAAGAAATTCTCGCTTATCAAGTGGCGTTAGCCCTTGGTTTGTCACATATAATAACCCATAATCCAGAGCAGTTTAATTATACTGTATTTCAATTTAAAATAGAAAAAATTGGGACGAAGTAATTTAAAGGCACGGACGCTGAGAGGGGTTTCTGGAGTTTAGGGCTTGTCTGTAGAGAATCATTGGACCGTTTAGTGGGGGCTCTTTGTAGACGTTTCTCGAGAAATCTCCACCCATAAGAGGTGGAGGCCGTGGGAGTCAGGGAAGCTCTTTCGTGGGCAAAAGGGAAGAATTGGGAGAGGGTGGAGATAGAATCAAATTGCCTCAGGGTGGTGGACTACATCCGGCGCAGGATCAAGATCACAAACCCGTTCGGGGGAATCATTTTTGACTGCTGCCGTATGCTATCCATAATGGGTACACGCATATCTATATCATTTGCTCGTCGTTCTTGTAATGTAGTAGCTCATGAACTAGCCGTGTTTGTTTTAACTAACATTAGCTGAAATTATGGTGAAGTATTGTCTTAGCTGTCCGACGAGACGTTGGGTTAGTTGATTAATATAATATTTGAGTTTTCTTTTTAAAAAAATATTTTAGCAAATTTTATTTTACCATATATATATACATATATATTAAAAAAAAACAAAAGGGTGATCGCTTTCCTCGCCTCACGGGAGGACCTAGTCTAGTGCCGCTTGTGATTCATGTACAATTGAAAATATTGAATCCAGATGAGACTGGGGTTAGGGTTGATGTCTGGTTTGGGAAGGAATCGATTGTCAAATGTGAAATGGTTTGATAGTGTGAGTTGGAATGAGAGCTATGGGCGGTGGAATTGGATTTTTTTGTCAAGCATGTTGTTGTCCTCATTGCAGGTTGATTCCAGGTAAACATCTATTGTTTTGAATTGAACTTGAGTTTGTGATGTTTATGTTTGATGATTTCATGGACATTGTTGTAGCAGGGATGCGTATGGATTTGCTTTGAGGCCGGAGTAGATTTCTTGTTGACGTTTGTACTGTAGCAAAACAGTAGATGCTACAGTTGATCCCCTAGCTTGGGTCCTCTTACTAATTCTTAGTCTTTACCAACTAAACCAAACATTTCATATAAATATCTGCATTCTATTTATATTAGTAGTCTCTATTTTTATTATTTTGGGCAATATATTTTTAAATAAATATGAAATTGTTCACATAACTATTAAAATTAGATTCTTAGACCTATATTTATTGAAAGTGTGAGCCTAAAAACATATTAGTATGTCCCTTTCCTGACATTTTTATATGTAAATATTTTTACATTTTTACATGTAAATATTTAGTTTAGTCTTTTTATAATCGAATTTGAGAAAAATTGGAGACTAATAATATTCCAAGGGGATTGATATATAGGTTCGATTTTCGCAAGATTAAACTAAATATTTAACAAATAAAACATCAATAAAAATTCAACTAAATTGTCGTCCTAAATAATATACTTTTCATTTCAAGCCAAATATGTAGTATAATTACTTTTTATTGGAATAAAGATTAATGTTTTAAATATTTAATGCTTTAACATATCTTCAATATTATAAATTAATCCAATTTAATAGTTTGCAGGGTGCACTTCTCTCTCTCTCTTTTATATATATATATATATATATATATAAAATTTAAATTTATAATTATTCAAATGTTTTCTATTAGCACAACATTATTAATAATATGTATTAGAGTTGAGATGTGAGCAAGAAATGATCTGATATGGCGAGATAAGACCTTTGTTCCGAACAGAGCCATTTTTTTTGGCCAATTTGACCATTCAAGAATGGAGGCTAGCCAACCCTTCGCGGACGGCTTCGTCCGGAGCTGCAGCCCCGGTTACATGGTCTCCTCTTCCCCAAGGTTGCTGGAAGCTTAACACTGATGGGGAAACCTTTGTTTCGCCTCGGGGGTTGGGCATAGGTTTGGTTCTGCGGAATTCGGATGGGGTGTGCCAAAGTGCAAGATCGTTATTTTACCCAAACAATAATGACCCTCTTTTGGCTGAAGTGTTGGCGATCCAGGAAGGTATCACGTGGATTTCATCTCTTGCTCTCGCTAATGTCATTATAGAGACAGACAACAAGCAGGTGGCTGATTTCCTTTATCAACCTCGGTCTTGGAGAGGTCCCTGTGGGCAGATTTTTTATCACTGTCTATCTTTAGCTGAGTCTGTATATAATATTTCATTTAAGTTTGTAAAACGATCAAATAATAAGGCTGCTCATGTGATAGCATCCTTCACCCAAAAGGGCTCTGGTTGTATCTTCGAGAATGGTATATTTCTGTCATCTCTCGAAGATGTTCTTACTTCTGAGACTTGTACATAAATAAAGTCAAGTCTTTCTCTAAAAAAAATCTGGTCTTATTAGTTATGTGAATAAGTTCATATTTATTTAGAAATATATTGCCAAAATAATAAAAATAAATACTATTAATATGGATAAAATGAGAAAATTCACAAAATTGATTGGGTTGCTAAAGGAACAATTATCAATTTTTTCTATGCACTATAGCATTTACTGTTTTGCCAAAGTAAAAATGTCAACAAAAATCAGCTCCTACCACAAATTGACACATGATCCTTTTGAGACCACAACCTATTTTTCAAATTATTACTAACAGTAACCTATTTTTTAAAATAACTAAATTAATTACATTTTCTTGCATACGCTCGGTTAGTTGATTAATTAGTTGATTAATATAATATTCGAGTTTTCTTTTAAAAAAAATATTTTAGCGAATTTTATTTTACCATATATATATTAAAAAAACAAAAGGGTGATCGCTTTCCTCGCCTCATGGGAGGACCTGGTCTGGTGCCGCTTGTGATTCATGTACAATTGAAAATATTGAATCTAGATGAGGCTGGGGTTAGGGTTGATGTCTGGTTTGGGAAGGAATCGATTGTCAAATGTGAAATAGTTTGATAGTGTGAGTTGGAATGAGAGCTATGGGCGGTGGAATTGGATTTCATTGTCAAGCATGTTGTTGTCCTTACTGAGTAAGCGCTCATTGGAGGTTGATTCCAGGTAAACATCTATTGTTTCAAATTGAACTTGAGTTTGTGATGTTTATGTTTGATGATTTTATGGACATTGTTGTAGCAGGGATGCGTATGGATTTGCTTTGAGGCCTCAGCATCTGCAAGCTTATAAGGAATATGCTTATATCTACCAGGTGTGTTCAGTATTTACACATTTGTCAAGTTTGGCTTCTTATTTTTCTATCTAAACAAGTTTTCGTATACATGACAGTAGAAATGATCTGTTTACAATGTTAAATTGTTTTAGGGTCAATGTTAATTTGCATTGTAGTAACAGATTAATGGTATCAGGAAGAAGAAGTTGAAAGATTAGATAAATGGCTGAATTTCATTGATCTGCAAGTAAAGTTTGCTCAACCCATTATTCCCGAGGTTATACATGAAGAAACACCACATACCGAACCTACTACACACGAAGAAGAGACTGTTTCAGAGAGGAGTGGAGGGAATGATTCTAGTGCCACCGATTCTGCTCTCAATGGTTCAACAGAAAAGGAGGAGCAGCATACACAAGAAAATAATATTCATGACATCTGCACTTGGCTTCAAATTAGGCCATCCCTTAGTTCCATTGATAACCTGATGAGCGCCCGTGTCAAAAAGAGAAAGAATATGACAGGTAAACAGAAAAATGTGGAGCATTTACGGGTGAACTGTGGGGATTTCGCCAATGAGGTGGATGGTGATGAGATTGACGAGCTAGATTCTGAACCTTTCTTTCCTTGGAAACAAGAATTGGAGTGCCTTGTCCATGGTGGAGTGCCAAAGGAACTCCGGGGAGAGGTACGGTCGAGTCTGTTCAGTTTACAATCTCTCGTGTTTTTGTAAAGGGATTTCTTTCAATAATCTTGCTGTTAAAGGTCTGGCAAGCCTTTTTAGGAGTGAGAACTCGGCGAGTGGAGAAATATTACCAACATTTGCTGGCTGATACTGAAGCAGATGACTCATCTGGTGTACCCCTGAAATGGAGAAAGCAGATTGAGAAGGTCATTAGATGAATGCGCCTTGGACTTTATGCTTCTATCTTTTTGATTCGTAGGTGCTACTTCTGATACTTGTTATTGTAACTAAGGTTTCTACCTAAGATTAAATTGTGTGTTATTTGCAGGATATACCACGAACTTTCCCAGGTCATCCTGCTTTGGATGATAGTGGTAGGAATTCCTTGAGGCGTTTACTTTTAGCATATGCCCGGCACAATCCCTCAGTTGGGTACTGTCAGGTAACTCAACTTGAAGAGTTTCTTCTCTTTCTTTATTCCCTACTCTATAATCCTCTCTTTCCTTCCGTGTGAAATGGGTTTTGATAGTTCCCCTTGTTTCATGACTTCATCCAGTATATTCAACTATACAACTAATCTTTGGTGTTGATTTAAATTGCTATGGTGTTGTTGTGTATATTTTGATTTTTGTTTAACTTGGTATCCAAAACACATGCAGGCTATGAATTTTTTTGCTGGCTTGTTATTACTTCTGATGCCAGAGGAAAATGCCTTTTGGTAGCTCTCTCTCTCTCTCTACTATTTCCAATTTGTATGTTGACAAAATATGCATTGCAACTTTCGGTGTGTATGTGTTAGTATTTATGACATTAGTTCTTGTTGCGAGTTCTTAGTCTGGTTTGTGTTGATGTAATCCCTCAGGGCTTTAGTGGGCATTATAGATGATTACTTCGATGGCTACTTTACAGAGCAAATGGTAGAATCTCAGGTGAGTTTGCTCATTCCACTGGGTTTAATTTCTGTATCTGATCAGGTAAAATACTAAAATGAATGTTGATGGTTCTTTTTGTGTTTTCAGGTGGATCAACTTGTTTTTGAGGAGTTGGTGCGTGAAAGATTTCCTAAATTGGGTTTGTCCGCTTCTAGATTTCCATATTAATACTTTCTTCAGAAGAGCAATGCAGCTAGTTTCTTATTCCCTCTGCCACCTATCTATCTTGTGCAGTTAATCATCTCGATTACTTGGGAGTGCAGGTGACATGGGTATCTTCATCCTGGTTCCTATCTATTTTTGTCAATATGCTTCCTTGGGAAAGCGGTGAGGTTCAGGTGGTGCGATTGAGCACTTCATTTTAAAAGCCTAATATATGATACTTTGTAAATTTCTTTATCTTCAGTTCTTCGAGTTTGGGATGTGCTTCTGTTTGAAGGAAATCGCGTCATGTTATTTCGCACAGCACTTGCTCTTATGGAATTATATGGTACACTACTGAATGCAAACACATATATGTGCATTTGGGATTCTGAATAGTAAGTTGAATCTTTGTTGCTTCTTGTGGATGTAGGTCCAGTGTTAGTGACAACTAAAGATGCTGGGGATGCAGTTTCAGTATTACAATCCTTGGCTGGTTCAACATTCGATAGCAGCCAGCTGGTTATCACAGCGTGCATGGGTTTTTTGGCGGTGACGGAAGCGAGATTGCAAGATTTAAGACAAAAGCATCGGCCATCTGTGATACAAGTGATTGAGGAAAGATCACAAGGGGTTAAAGTTTGGAAGGATTCCAAAGGGGTCGGTTCTAAGCTGTATAGCTTTAAGCACACTTCTATGAGAAAAGAAAGAACGATATGTGAAGAAAAGTCGTCAGGGGATGCCGTTGTTGCAGATCAAGATCAAGAACAAGATACGTCTAATCTAGACTCTCCCTCAGAGTTTGATGAGTTTATTAGAGGCCTAAAGATCAATTCAGAATCAGACTCTGTACCGGATCTTCAAGAGCAGGTAGCTTTCTCATTTCATCGGAAAATGCAATCTGTATACATGGGTATTGTTTGTATGAATTCCAGCTGATTTGTGCGTAACTCCTTATAAGTTTGAATCATTAACAGCTCGTGTGCAGGTGGACTGGTTGAAGGTCGAGATGTGCAGGTTGTTGGAGGAGAAAAGATCTGCCGTGCTCAGGTGGTTACTCCTACTACTCTCTGATGTCTACTTTCTATGTCATTCTGAGATGTGTTGTTTTACAGAGCTGAGGAGCTTGAGACGGCACTAATGGATATGGTGAAGGAAGACAATAGACTGCAACTGAGCGCCCGGGTACATCTCAGAACCCATCTACTTCCTTTTCAATTTATCACTGATAAGGTTTCCAAATTCCAGATGGAGGAGTTAGAGCAAGAGGTAGCCAAATTACGGCAAGCCCTAGTAGATAAACAACAGCAAGAGGAGGCAATGATTCAGGTTTCAGTTTTGCAACTTAAAGTATGCATATATTATTTGCTAATAATATTTAGCCAACTTAATCATTATGTAACCTTAGGTGTTGGAGCGGGTAGAGCAAGAGCAAAAGATGTCGGTTGATGCTTGCAAGTTGGCGGAGCAAGAAGCCGCTGCTCAGAAATCTGCACTCAAACTACTCGAGGTTGGTTGGTTGGTTACCTACTATCATCGTCATTATGAAAGATGATAATTATAACAATATTTATATAGGAAAAATACGACAAAGCTATGTCTTCTGTTGCTAAGATGGAGAAGAGGGTGATTATGGCAGAATCAATGTTGGAGGCAACACTGCAATACGAGACTGGGCAGATCAAAGCTCAAACATCAGGTCAGTAATTGACAATTTCATGTAAAACATACCATTTTAGTCTCCAAATACCCCCTGGTTTAATAGAATAATTGATGTACGGATTCAATAATTGTATTGCTGAACCAACCAAGAAGCATTGTTGTTGGATTTGGATGTTCATTTTTTTGAAATTAAAGAAGATTACGAGTATATAAATGTTAGTGTACTTTGTGTTATTAATCATACAAATGATCTGAACTGAATGTTCCCAGCTTAACACCTCATTGGAACTGCTGCAATCATATCTAATCAGGATAGAGTAGTAGGAACACTAACTATGTATATATATTTTGAATACAACCATCAAAATCCTATCATTGGACCTACAATTTTACAGAGCTCATACATTGATTACAAAAAGCAGCTGTACAAGGTAGGCCAAAACCAAAAGGATCATCGTACCCGACAAAGGTTACATGGTAAAACCAACAATATAATGAAACAGGAAGGAGTTGCAGAAATCATCCTGCTTGCACGGGTCTGGACTCGTACTGGTAAAAACTGAGACTGATAAATAAAGACGTCAAGATACTTATCAAACGACGACAGCATCCAAGGTAAGATGCTACCATCATCTGTCACCATCGGAAACCCGAATATCTTTCTAAGTCATTGCCAAATATGGAAACAAGAAAACCCGAATTGTTTCTTAGCTTACTCTTCAACTCCGTTTTGCCATTATTACCTCTTTGATCTTGGAGTGTTGGGAGCAAGACGAGAGGTTTGAGCAGGTTCGGTATGAGGTTCATACTTTTGTGAAGCAAGGTAGCTCAGAGCTGTGACGACATCAGCAATGGCAGGGCGCATGTTAGGCTGCTCCTGAACGCACATTGCTGCAACTGCAAGAGCTTGGTACAGTCCTCGCGAAGGGTATTGTCCTTGTAGCATCGGATCAGCAATTTGTGGGAACTTACTTCGCTCTTTGAACAAGGGTCTTGCCTGCAATCAAACAACAAATCATTACTTCCTCTCAGTAAAAACACGCTAGATTAGGGCTCCCGTTAATATTTACAAAAACATCAAATATTATATGACAGTTATTTTGGGGCAGAGGGAACGATAACATAGGTGTGAACTGCAAATCGCTTACCCATGCAACAAGATTCTGCTCTCCTGTAGCTTTTGAATTGTCAATCGCCTTTCTGCCCGTAATTATTTCCAAAAGAACAACCCCAAAGCTATAAACATCCGATTTCAGAGTCAGCTGACCCGTCATTGCATACTCGGGAGCACAATACCCGTAGGTGCCCATGATCCTGGTAGAAACATGGGTGTTATCCCCAACAGGCCCGAGTTTGGCCAAGCCAAAATCAGAGAGCTTCGGGCGGTACCCTTCATCGAGCAATATGTTGGAGCATTTCAAGTCACGGTATATAACAGGAGGGCGAGCTTTGTCGTGCAAATACTCCAATCCCTTGGCGGCTCCCATGGCTATTTTCATTCTTGTATTCCAATCAAGTAGCTTCCTGCCAGGAGATATGTCTACAATATAATCATATCAAGTTAACCATCCAGTTAACGAATATCATATAAGTGTGGAACTATGCCAAATGTTGTGGGTCAATTGGCAGAGACCTTACCATGTAAATGATCTTCTAAGGATCCCAAGGGCATGTATTCATACACCAGAAGCCTTTGATCGCCATCAGCACAATAACCAGTTAGATTGACAAGATTTGGGTGGTGAAGTAGGCTTAACATTAGTACTTCGACAAGGAACTCCCGATTCCCTTGCAGTCCATTTCGGTCGAGTTGCTTGACCGCTACAACCTACAGCACAATAAGATGGATCAAGTTTCAAACTCTGCAAACAGATGCATATAATGAACAACTTATTTAAAAGGCTTAAGATTTTCTCGTGTTCTAAATCATCAGCTAAAAAACTTACGAACCTTATTAATACTTTCCAACTGCCCTTTATATACTCTACCAAAACCTCCCTCGCCCAAAAGACAATCTGCTCTAAAATTTCTAGTAGCGGCTGCCAACTCACGGAAAGTAAATGTTTGTGCTGCAATGTGATCAGACCCTCCAAGTTTAGATGCCTCCTCCACACCCGAGGAGGAGACCCTCTTCAATTTATCTGAGAACGTGAAGATTAAGGAAACTTGGAAACAATAGGGAAAAGATATCTTTGCAAGCAAATACAAAATCATAACGTCTAAGCGACAGGAAACACCAAGAAGGAAAGCAAACAAAGATCTTAAACGATTATATCATCTGCTATCATTTCCAGCAAGATTCCATCATTCCAACAATATCAAAATTAGAACACCAGAAGATAAGCCTTAAAGACTAATATAGGCTTGCAAATAATACAAATTCTATATGCATTACTGTCATAGAATTGCACCATAGATAAGGACAGGTAAAATTTATCCAACACAGGCAAAGATTATTATAACATCATCTCACATGCAAAAGTTACAATTTGACAGGTTCATCATGCACTATTGTGAACACTGTAAGGAATCAAAATTCAGTAAGACCAAATCTCAAAAGAAAGTAAGCAAAGCCCATAAAAAGAGACCACTAGAGATCAATTCAATGACCAAGCAAGACCCATAAAAATATTTAAATGTTATGAACTCTATAAGGATTGAGAATTAGTAAAGATCAAATCTCAAGAAAATCCCAATAGAAACTAAGCATGACCCATAACAAGAGACCACTACAGATCAGTTCAATGAGCAAGCAAGACCCAAAAATGAACTTCAAAATTCAAATAGCTCAAAGCTCTCACCTGAGATACTAATAGGTAATAGCCATCCAAAACATCTAAAACAACAATAGACAAATCAACTACATCACAAAAAACAATTTTGAATAAAACCCAGAAACTGAATAATGAATAATTTCATCATAATCACTCAAATTGACCAACATCACAATTTGTGAAAAAAAAGAAGAATAAACCCATGATCTTAAAACACCCAGCTTTGACTCAAATCCCAACAATACCAGAAACTGAAACACTGAGTAATTTCATTACAAGCATCAAGATAGAGACCTGAGGTGGGTAAAGTCTGATCAACAGGTGGTTTGTTACTCTTTTTCTTCTTCTTCATCTTAGCTTCACTGGTTGATATTCCAGAACATGGGATCCAACCCATGATCGATTCTTCTCTCTGAAACCTCAAAAGTTGAAGAATCAAAACACACAGAACAGTGCTTCTGACACAGTCCAGAGCTTATCGAGAGAGACAAAGACTGGGAAAATCAAAAAGGAAGAAACTTTTGATTCATTTATTATAAATATTTGGAGTAAATAAAAACAAGAAGCTTGTTTTCTGTTATTTATCTGTTTTATTCAATTTTGTCATTGGACGATCGACGTATTTGGCTGGACCACACACTATCACATTTTCTCCTTCAACCCCCCAACCCAACTGTAATGGCTCTGGACACAACAGGCGAAACTAAAACGGTGCCGTATTGAACATTATTTATTTAATATCCTATTACTAGGACTTCATCAAATCAACCGTCTAGTGTAATTATATGATCGGCCAAATTGTAAATTAGGATTGGTTTTAAAAATTAAAAAATACAAAGTGATTGATCTATTTTTTGGTTGGAACTTTTCAATATATACGGGTGAATTGATTCAGACTTGACCACCTATCATTTGTACTGATTCTTTTATTAGTAAATTATTAAAATAAGATTCATAAAAATTAGGACAATTGATGGATATTGGTTCGAAATTATACCAATCAGGAGTGACCAATCTTTGTCTTCAAATTTGCATAAGTATTGGAAAACATGCCCATAAAGTCATAAACACTCCTAACTCCATAATTATGAGTTTGGATCTATAAAGCTTTATGTTAATAAGGTTCTTAAACTCTTCTATCAATTAATTTACAAAAAAAATAAAAACTATTTTGATCATATGGCTCACCCCAATAAAAGTACTTATTGTATCGATTAAAATTTGGTGACTGAATTTAATCCGAGTTTCTTATGATTACTTTCACTAGGAATATGGGATTTAATAATTAATCCAAAAGAAGAATAAATTATATATAAAAAAATATTATAACGTGGAGCCCATGACATGTATGTTTTTTTTTTTGAAAATATGACATGTATGTTAAAAAGCTGGAGATTACTTTTTTTATTAATTTCTTCTCATATAGCAAATAGATAAATTAAGAAATATTAAGACTTGGTCGTTAACAAGAGGATTTTTTTTATTTAGTAGCCATCACGTGAAAAATAAAAAGAAATTGACCCAAATGTATCTGCACCCACCAACCAAACCAGTGCAACTTGTTTTTGCTTCTTGCCGTGAAATTTACGGACACGCAAATTTATTTTTATTTTTATTCACTCAAATTATTGTTCATTTATGGTCCCTTCAAGATCCTTCGAAACATTTCTGTTCAGATATTTATGGATAAAGATATACGGAATCATGTACAGTTTAATAAATTGTTCGATTTATAATATTTGAATAAGAAAGTAAAATTAACTATATGATCACTTATATTTTAACGGATATATAACATTGTGTATGCAAAGTTTGGTTCTTTTACTATTAGTATTCCCAAAATTTTGTCTATATTTCAAATCATAACATCAACATCTCTATTGTTAGAATATTTATAATATTTATGTGACTTTCGTATCTAACGGTAAACTTTAATATAACAGTGGATACCACGATGGACCGGTATCGATAAATGTGATTAAAGTTTGGGGAATATCATTCCCCTCTTACATTACTCTAACTTAAATTAAAGTTGGGTTGTTTATCACATAAAAAAATAATCAGATGCATTTCACATAAAGAGATGATCAAAAACACTTGAACATGTGGATAAAAGATAAACAAATGCATTAGTTTTTTCATGAATATGTATATGTGGATGAATGTCGTGAAGATATCAAAGCAACACACATACTATTCTAACATGGATTAAGATAAGTTCTTCGTACTTTCTTATATATTATTTATTGATAATATGATGGTCTCATGATTGTAGATCATATTAAATAAGAAATTATTTTATATCTATAAGACGTATACATAAATTGTGTTGTTTTCTAGAAAGGAAGAACGTCACATAATACTTCCTCATGTGTACAAAATTGAAGGTACCTTATTAAGATAATTTATCTTAGATAAGAAATACTTCTTTCAATTAAGATAGATAAAACATAAAAGTGACAAATATAATATAAATTTCTGTCTATATATACTCTTAACTTCCATGTATATTCATCATGAGTAAAAAAAGGTTTCTAGGTAAATGCGGTAATGATGTATTTCAAGTGCAAAGTTTATGAATTTCGTTTAGGACATGTATATACTTACATACATCTACAAAATAAATAGATTTAAATTTTTTCTATATTTTAGATCATAACATCTTCGCATGATACATAAATAAATTTTGTTATTTTTAGAAAAGTCTAACGATTTTTATGAACAAGTTATTGTCAACATTGTGGTGTCATTTCAAATGGCAAAGTTATAAAACATTAATAAGTGCAGCAATGATTTGAAATTTTACAAATTTATTACTTTAACAGCTTGACTCATCCCAATACTGTTTTCACAAGTGCAAGAAAACACGTGAGGTCATAATGGAAATATATAATCATACTCAAAATTTAATTTTAAAATTCATACATCATTATTCGTATAGCTATTTTTCGACACAAGACTCAACATGATGGTGAGGTTGGAATTCTACGAGATGCCATATTTTAAAAACGCTCCAAAATTTTATCTTTTTCTTTTTTTATCAGCAAATCAGGAAAACCCTCTGTTCTGGACCGATCTTCGGGAAACTGTATTATCGGTCTTTTAACCCTTTTGTCAGCATTCGAATGAAGAATATTCATTGTTGAAAATTTTCTTTCAACAAACACCGTTACAACTGGAAGAAGTAATGCCAATTCAATTAGGCGGTACACCAAAAAAAAAGTGTAATATTTTCTAGTTGAAATCATCTTGTTTGCAAGGCTTCTTAAATCTTTAATATTAGAGAATTGTATCACTTTTGACATTATGGATTACATATCAAGCTCACTCCAATCACTATGAGTTATGTCTTTGAGAAGTCTTTAGAGTACAGTTTAACAAGATGAACTAACTTATCAACATTAAAGTCAGAAAACGAATTCCGTGAATCATAGCATGCTACATAAAGAAGCGTGATCTGTGTACTAAATGAATCAACTCAACACTAGAATTTGAGTTTAGCTGTTCATTATGAGCAATAGATGAATCAACTGAAATCATTAGTCTTTTAATTAAATATTTATTCATTAATGTACACAAATGTAATTAATAAATTATAATAAGCAAAACATAAGCAAAAATATTAAGAAGAGGGTTTAAAAACAAAATAAATAAAAAAGAATAAGTCCATCAATTATAAAATAAAAAATGTCAGCCCCTAATAAACCATTAATAATATAAATTGTAGAGGGGTGTGATGTGAGCCCATCCCACAACCACAACAATTAAAAGAAGATCAGGTCATTATTTAGGGAAAAATATACATATTCACACTCAACTAAGACCAAAAGACAATTAGTTATACTCATATCCAAATCTGGACACCTAGCTACACACATGGATTGAAAATTGGCACTTAGCATCTACCGTTAAGAATTTGGATGGAATATGTTAATATTTTAAGTAAAAAGACAAAAATGTCATTGGTCAGACTTCAAATTTTCAAAACCATGTCACTGTGAGGATTTTGGTTGTTTTCTTAATCAACCATGGTTCAAGCTTCGCCGGCCTCGCCTCCTCGCCGCTGACGGGAGGTTCGCCGTGGCCGTCGCCGGAGCTTCTGAAGTCTCCGACAAATACCCAAATATTTGGTTTCATCTCCGGCAACCATGTACACATATTCGTGTACATGGTTGCGCTGACATGGGGTGTTGTCGAAATTCGTGCTGATGTGGCAGACTAATAAAAAAACCTTTTTTTTCGAAACCCTCGTTAAACCACTCCCCGACATCGGCGACATGATTCACTTACAGGATACAGAAAACACATGTCTCTCTGTTACATGACATCTTTACACTGGTTCTCATGGTTCTCACACATATTTTGGTACTCACCAGAATGCATCCTTATATTCATAAAACATGTTTATTAGGTACCAAAAGGACTAGTGAGTGAAAACGGAGCCGCACAAGAAGCATACACCAACCAGTTCGAAACCGACTTCTTTGATTTCTTGAAGTCGAGATCGCAAGAGCTCACGCGAGGAGGTCGCATGGTGATGGTCATGGTGGGCAACAACGACAAGAGAGGCCACACCATATGGGAGCTACTCGGGTCGACACTAAACGACATGGTTTCCGAAGGACTTGTCAGAGAAACAGCGCTGGACTCGTTCAACTTGCCGCTACACACTCCATGTAGAGAGGAAGTGACGAGTGTTGTCGGAAAGGAAGGCTCATTTAGCCACACCCAACTAGGCATTTTCGTCTTTTTACTTAAAATATTAACATATTCCATCCAAATTTTTAACGGTGGTTGCTAAGTGTCAATTTTCAATCTTTATGTGTAGCTAGGTGTCCAGATTTGGATAATGGTATAGCTAAGTGTCTTTTGGCCTTGTGTACTTTTCCCCATTATTTAAAAAGATCTGAACACTAAAGCTTAGCAGAACGCGTTCTTACCACTAAACCAAACATCTATAATGAACACTTTAGATATATTTTATACATATACTATAATTTAAGAGGGGGGGTGCAAATGCAGTTTCCGGACAAAATTGAAGTGAGTTTTTCATTCATGAGATATAATGCACGTAATTTGCATTTGATTCTCTTGAATACATATGTTTTTATCAGCCTATTAGGAAAACCCCATGTTCCGGACCAACCTTCACGGAATCGTGTTATCGGTTTTTTTTGTCAGCATCCGAAGGGAAAACCCGCATGTACCAATACATATGTTACAAAACATTTTATTTTCATCTTTTTAATTGTATTGATTTAAGGATTTCAATGGTTGAAGAGATGAAGAGTACTATACCTCTATTCTTTTTTCAACTCAACTCAAAACCACGAACATGAGTTCTTGTTCTTTTTCTCTTTATTTGGTTTCAAAGTTTCTTCGTGAGTGGGTGATAGAGAAAGACACAAATTCAAGTTCGCCATAACTAGACCTTTGGTGGACGGTGCTAGTTCGATGTCGTTGTATCCTGAAAGGTGTACGCTTGTTAATTCTAACACTTGAGGGAGAGCAAATATACTTTAATAAAAATGTACAACGTGTCTCGGCTATTCTCGAGTTTATAACAATTAATTTTTAAAGGTTCACATATCTTTTAATTTTCTTAATTAATTCATGTTTATCATTTTTTCCAATTTGTTAATATTATTGAATAATAATATCTAACAACAATTACAAAAGAAAGAACCACTCAAGCCAAATGATTAAGGCACTACTCTAACCATTTCAACTTGGGCACGAGTCTACATGATTAGGTATGTCGGGCTTGAACTAGAATGACACGAAAGTGATTTTCACTTGCACACACTCCTTTTCTTTTTCTATTACTAGTGTACAAATTTCGGGTCACGACTCTAACCAAATCAACTTGGGCCGCTAGAACTAGATAACGGGCACAAATCGACTCGAAACCCCTCAACACACGACCCTAAACAAACGTAAATTAGGTCTACTAGATACCAAAACCTCCCCCTCCCCCTCCTGACAGTGGCGCCATTTGCTAAGCGACGTTGACAGTTTAACTTAGATATTTTTACCTACACCTCCCCAGCAATGACGCCATTTGCTAAGGACACGGTTTCAACCTCGCGCGTCGCAGTGTACAGGTCAATTGCAAAAGGGAATCAAGATCGCGACCCCAAATATACTCTAACATACATATGAATTACAATCTATATACACATAAGTTGCCTATTATGTAAGTACATGTGTAAGTGTTTATGAGTTGCATTTCAATTATTGCTAGAATTAGGTTGAGGAGATTTATTGTGTTGTTTAGGAAATCACAATATTTTAAAGGGAAAATGACAAAACTGTGTTATGTATTGTGACACTTTTGCAAGAAAATGATGTATACTTTGGTAATGACAAAATGTGTTGTAAACAATACATTTTTATGCAAAATGTGTGTACTTTTACAAAATTAACTCTAAAATTAAGAATTAAGATTTTTATAACATAGATTTTAAATTTTAACTTAAAAGTAATCAACTAAAATATAAATTATAAAATTTAAGCATATAATTTTTAGTAAGAAGATAAATACTTAAATTTAAGGGCAGTTTTGTTATTTTTGTACAAATACACAAATTTTGTAGAAAAATTCAAATTTCACCACACATTTCTATCACTGACAATGTATATATAACAAAGGAGAGGGGAGGGGATGGTTTCTCCTTCTGCCTCCCTTCCGTTGCCCGTCCTTTGATTCGTCTTTAGATTTCAGCGGGACTTAAAGGCTTTGGCGTCAACGTTGTTTTGCAGAGGTATTTCTGTTTTTCTATCCTCGGTGTGTCGTCGATGCGCGGGCGGTGGTTGTTGAGGTGGCGGTCGCGACTGGGCTGACGGTTGGATATGGTTCCGATCTGTCTACCCGTCGTTGTTATTAACGAAGATCAGTAAGGCGGTGGCGCGGTGATGGTTGGATCCGGTTCCGATCTGTCTACCCAGTGTTGTTATCGACGGAGATCAGTCAGGCCGGCGGATCTGGGCGGTTTCGCTATAGTTCTCGCCAAATTTTTCGGTGGCATATCTTGTTTTGGAATCCCTCATTCCTCTTTCTCTCTCGCTGCTCTTTCTCTAGCATCTCAGAATCGATAGCGGGAGATGCTTCTTTGGGGAGTAAGGGTTTGTCTTTCCTGTCGTTGAGGGGAAGTCGCACCGCTTTGTCGACAGTTTTTTCGGCCGTGTGCTATGTATCAACCCGTCTGCCTCTGTCTTGCCTCTGTCTCCCGTTGCTTGGAGTCCTTCATGGACGGTAGTTCTCACGTCTCGCGATATCCTCTACGCTTGTTCTAATGGTTTTGGTTTGGTGTGTTTAAGTGATTTTCTCACTAATCTTGTCTCACCTGGTGCGATTGTGTCCCTTGTGGAACGGATAGAGTTAGTGTTTTGGAATTTTGTGTGTTTTTATTTGTTTTAGAGTGGGATTTTCGTCGGTACTTTTTTTTATTTCGTGGCTTTGCGATTTCATCGTTTTATGGCAGCGATCTGCATATGAAAGGCTATTGGGGTTATGTGGTCCTCCGAGGGTGTGACCCAGTGATTCAAGATTCGCGGGTATCAAGCACCGCAACACCTTGGTGAGGAACCCCAGGAAAAGCTCTCTTTGGTTTTGTTCGGGTTGGTCGTTTTTTGGGTTGTGTACCGGATTGGGTCGAATTGAGAGGGGAGCCCTACCCAGTGGCTTGTTTTGTTGGTGGTTCGTGTTGGTCGCCATTATTCTTGTGTTGATTTGTGTCAAGAATTGTTAGCTTGTGGAGAGATGCAAGCGTCGTTCCTAATGGAGTCGTTAGATTGACTAAAAATTTGTTTTAGGTTCGAGCGGTGAGTGTTTCTATCACTTTCTTGTTATGTTTAGTTTGCTTATAGGTCAAGTTTTAGGATGACTATTTATTTTGGTCAACTTTGCTCTTTTGGGCTCTGACTTGGAGGAGGGTATGAAAAATGTTTCATGTTCTCTCTGTTGTACTTGTTGTAGTCAATCTATAAATAAAGATTGATCTGCTTTGGAAAAAAAACAATGTATATATAGCACATTCTTCCAAAAATGTCCTAATATAAAGCACCATCTTTTCATTTTCCTTTTTTAAAAAAAATTAGTATTGAATCATGACAAATTTTTTAATGTATAAACAATTTGAAAATCTAGGTTTTTCTTTCTTTTTCCACTCTATTGTAAGATAGTAGTATGACCGCTAACATATGTAAATTGTTGAAGCACGTAACCTTTTTGTTCTCGTGTAATTGTTCTTTATTTCGTTTAGTAACACCTTGTTATAGTTTGTTCCACATTGTACAACTGATATCAGAGTCTAGTTCGTTACAAGCATTGACAAATTCAATAGTATAGAGATTTTAGATTTTGGAAGATACATATAAAGGGGACAAGCTATAAAAGGTTGGTATACTAATATGCAAAGCATGTTTCCTCAACGGCCGTCAACGAAGAGATGGTCGTCGGCGGCACCGGCTCACTGGCGGGCCGGGCGGTGGCCTCTGGACGGTTGGGCTTCTTTGGCCAGTCCAAACCGGTAATACCGAGACTAGTATCGAGCTATGAGGTTTCTATGAACCGGGACACTCCGAGAAACCCAGTTTCTGGGTGGTTATCGGATACCCCCCGTGGGAGATGCTTGAGGAGTAGTACTCGCTGAGGTGCATGGGCTAAGATGAGAGAATGTCCCCCCGAGAAAGGCGGATAGGAGATCTTGGTGTTAGTGTGTTCAGTTGTTTTTGTTGTGTGGAGTGTAGTTTGTTTAGTGGTTGTCGGTATATCCGATTTTGTTTAGTGGTTGTCGGTGTATTCGACTTTGTTTAGTGTTGTTAGTTAAAGTGGTCGGTTTGTCCGACATGATTGCCTGGAGTTTGTCCAGAGAGGTAGGGTGTCGTTAAGGCTGTCTTTTACTGTTTACTTGTAAACTGTACACGGCTGATGCTCGACTTTCGGGTGTGGAGCTCATTCTCGCTCGTGATATCAAATGAACCTTTGGTTTGCTTTAAAAAAAAAATACAATCATCCCTTATTATACACAGAACAAATTATGCATCAAATTTAGAGTTTAACCTTTTAACGGCTGACTTCGTCCCGACATGTACAATCCATGGAGACAATCAGGCAAATATGCCATAGTTTGAGGCATAAAGAAACAATGTAAGACACATGATGACCTTGTTTTAACTCAGTGATACAAAAGATACGAGAAACACATATAGTGACACTTGAAGAAATTATTGGTACATTTCACATTAAGCAACCTAAGAAACAATCAAGATTGCAAGAAGAAAAACAGTTATATCATAAACTCGAGAACAAGGAATGTGAAAAAAAAAGTATGAAGAGAAGCAAAATTAACAAACCCAATGGATTCATTGACTCATTATCTCTTACAAAACTGTCTTCATCAAGAAAAGAAGCCTCTGATGAAAAATGGCATTGCAAATGAAATGCCAAAGTTTCAATCTCTCTGGTCTCCACGCCTTGGAGCTCTTGCTCATCTACATTATAGTCAGATGAAATGACGGGTTTGACTCTCTCAATTGGCTATCAAGATTTGTCTTTGCTTGCAGCCTGTGAATCTTTCTCAGAGGCAACGCTTCTGAGAGGCATGTCATGGTTATGCTTCCCCTCATACGTAGTGATGAAAGCGTTGGGGTCCTCTGATGCCCTTTCCACGTGCTTTCGCACGTTGCATTTGAGACTAGTGCACCTATAGTAACTTCTGCACCAAGAACCGGATTTAATGCCAAGAATAATTGTAGAAAGTAGCGAGGATGTTTGAAAGAACGAACCTGGGATATGGATTTCCCTTCACGACTTTCTGTCCATATTTTCTCCACCTGAACCCATCACCTACGATCTCTGTATCCGTGGAACTTTGAACAACAATACAAGGCTCCTGCATAGCTTCTCCCGAGATGCCAACTCCATTCGCTTGATTGTCACTTTTCCTGAAGGCGGTTCATTAGTACAACAATCAAAATATACACTAACTCAGAAGTTTAAACTGATAGGTGGAGGCCAGAATGTGTATCACAACAGACGGCAAAAAAGGGTCTAGGCCCAAGACTAGACCAGCTATAATACCATGTTAGAACTAATGTGTACAAAAAGGTGATACTTATGATGCTATATAAGATACTCGTCACAGGTTTAATTTTGTTACCTTCTTTTACTTGGTGGTTCATCATTTCCTGCATCAATTCCCTTGCTTGCTTCCTCGCCTTCCCCACTAAGGCCGCAAGAACGATCAGGAGTTGCACCACCAAGGAGCGTCACTCCATTTACTATAGGATCATAAGGTACCAGGCCATTTCCTTGATAAGCCAATTGTGCCGATAAACTACCCTCATTCTGACTTTCTAGTCTCCCATCAGGCACGACATTTCTTTCATTTGAGTTGTTACCATTCCATAATTGGTTGTTGGCAGAAACTTGACTAGTTCCTTCAGCCGCAAGTCCACTTCCTTGTGTGTTGCGTTTAGGAGGCTGAGGCTTTGAATGGTTGTGCTCACCCTTGTACACTATCTCTGCAATCTGCCCGTCTAATGACCTTTCGACCTTTTTCTTCACTGGACAATTTGGGTGTGTGCACTTGTAGTAACTTCGAGGATACTCGCTTCCTTTGACTTGCTTTTGCCCGTATTTTCTCCAATTGTATCCATCATAAGAAGGTCTATCCACACCGGCCTTTGTTGGTGGTAGATTTTTTGGATCCTCTTCCGAGCCTTGTAGTGCTGCTGTCTTTGAGGTCTCACTCGTCTGATTTGTTGTTGTTCGAGATGGAGCATTATGGCCAAGATCTGAGCTGAGACGGGATCTGAAATTGTGCCTATCTTGGTTTGTCTGCATAATTCGTGATGGCTGTGGTTGATGATGATCATCATTCGAATTTCTCTGATAAAAGAAACAAGAAAGAATTAACATTTCACGAATCAAAATCATAAGCATTGCAATTTAGCTACTGACCATATTAGCCAAGAGAGAAACTGTTGTCTTTGACACGAGCTTTGCCAATGGTTTGTACACGACAGTTGGAGTTGGTTTGATATCTAGTTTCAAAATATTATCAGGTGCAGTATGAATAATTACAGTTCTGGTGGTTTCAGCCTGAAATTGTCAATATCAGTTGATGAGAAGAGAACATGAAGACAACTACTCAAAAGTAGAAAAGAACGACTAGAAGTAAGAAATCACCTGAGAAGAAATCAAATCAGTTGGGGCACGATTCACCATTGGCTTCAACCTTATTGTCTTTGGTCTAATGGCGGCGACTGCAGTTTCAGAACCTACATTGCGAGGCGAGGCATTTATTGCACCTGCGAGGAGCTCGGAGAATGACCTGAAAGTAGAGCAAGTAGGCCTCAGAGCAACTGGTTTAGCTACCACTATCCTTTCACCCTCGTTTATCTCCATTTTATTATAATTTGTAGCACAAATCAAATTTTATGATGGCACTATAACGAACAACAGTGAACTGCATTCATATTGCACATGAACTCTTTGTATCACTAGCAAGGCTTGATAAAGAATGATGATCAAATTGTGGAACTTTCTCTATGCTGCCTCGACTTGTTAAGGTGAGTGCTTCTTGAGACCTGTACAAGACCGAACTCATTTAGACAACTATTACAATAGAGAATGGAAACAGATAGATGAAAGACGAGAAAAAGACATGTAAGCATAATTCGCATATTTGAAGGGAGGAAATGACAATAATGATAAATGATCCTCAATAACTGAGCTGAAATGGGTAATGGCAGAAGAAGGCAGGGCAGGGACACAGAAAAGAGAGCAACAGGGTTACTCAAAAACGCTCTCTGACTCAACTAATCACAGCTGATATGCTTACTAGCTAGGTGATTGTTTGATATAAGAATTATAGGAGCAGACACGATTTTGGGACCGAGGAGAACATAGAATGTTAAGACAAAACATCCTACATGTACAAACCATTAAACCTAGCAAACAAGTTCAAGATCATATTATAGGATTTACATTGCAAATAACTTGCAGCAACCAAGATTGTGTTCTACAAAATTCCATGTTGCAGTAAAGCAAAAGGCAAATGACCGGATGGGATATGTACAGCCCATCCGGTCCAAGATTTTTCTTAAAACTAAAACTAGAACTAGTTGATTAGCTCCTCCTACATCTTCGAACTTCAATTGCAACCACATTTGCACGCCATTAGAACATAAGAAGCATGGGTATAGAGACATCTAAGATACCGCAATTAATCTCGCTCGGTTACTTTCAGCCAGTATGTTGATGTACTCTCTGCTCCTGGCTATTGGAGCAGCTACTTCACATTGCAATAACAAGCTTTTAATGACCTAAATAATCCTTCAGACGTCAGATTGCGGGACTTAGTATCTCACATTACTCTTCTACGAGACCATAAACTTGACCCAAGCGTAGTTTTCAATGGCAATACTCCAAAATTATAAATCAAGTTATGTGACAAAGCTTCCAAACCTAAAGAATCTGTACTTATTTCCTTCAGCATGAAACAAAGTCAACATACTTCTAATCAAGATTCCTTCATTTTCCTTCTTCCATAATCAACAGCCTACACACATAAACAGTCTTAACCAATGATGGTTCTAGACTTATGAAATGAACAAACCCTAAGTTCACAACAATTAATCAATACAATTCCAAGTAAAACAGAAAAATTTACAAAAACCAACATACATTCTAAAAACAAAATCACCCATCTTCGGAGAAGAACCTTGTAATCAACATTCACCAATCCCATCTAATAAACAGCTGAGAATACAATTTCAAAGAAAATGCAGCAGAAAAAAAACAGGACTTGAATGCAGTAATAGTTAACAAACATAAGAACCCAATAAACCAAAATAAGAAAAGCAACCCATCACAAGCGAATAAAAAAAATAGAGAGAAGGGCAGCTCTTGGAACTGACCCAAATGGCCAAAACTATTAACAAACTTGATTTCGTCTACAAACCCATTTTCACAACAGTGACAGAGCTCTACCTGCATTTAGAAACTGGGAAATCCAGAGCTAACTGAGAAATTGGAAGTGAAAAAAATGAAAACTTTACCCAGACCAGTTCACCAAATGAGCACCAAGTTTGAATATCAACAAATAATGGGTTTGTCTCTTTTGAGCTAGAAACAACTTTCCTATTATTAGCCCTCACTGAAGCTTCTCTACACACCACAAAGCTACAAAGAGAAAGCAAAAGAAATGACTTTCCAGATTCTGGAAAATGAACAGAATGCGAAGAGAGACCCAAGCCTCAACCTCTGGAGGAGCAGCAGATGAACAAATGAATTCACAAACAAAAGTAGCTGTTTGGAATTGGAGATTTGTTTAACAGTTTTGCAAAGAAGGGCCTGTTCTTTTACTTATATGAACTTCTGGGGTCTAGAAAATGGTGATTTTGTACGGCCAACTAACTGTCTTCGTTTCTCGTTGACTCTCCGATAGATCTCATCACACACTCCTACCGCGCGTTTTGGTTGAGCACCACGAGCATTGAAGGCGCGTGAGGCTCAGTCGACGGGGCTGGTGGGTCCCGCAGTGATCCTGTCAGGTTAACAGGGAACTATAAAAGCTATGCGCTCGACACGTGTCACGGAATTTAATACGGGAGGTCCCGACATCAATGATTTGACTATTTTACCCTTGGTTTTCAGGTGTTAAGCTGCGGCCTTGTGAGGGGCTAAAAGATCATAAGCATGGTGTCCTGTCCTGTTATTTGGGGAACTAGCTATTTGATTCCTCAACTACACTCCAAAGGAAATAATAAATGAAAACGATCTAACAAAATTTCCACACAATTTGTTTTTATCCTTCTAAACAAGTGACCTATCTGATACACTTTGAATGCTTAATTTAGTTGAAAAAAATAAATAGGCCACATTAGAAAGATACCATAACATACAAATTTATTAAAGCATTTTTATTATACATATGAACTTTGTGAATGTATAATATTAAAATCTGAACGACGAGGGAAACAAAGTTTTAACATCAATTATTTCTAATTATGTTATCACATATTTAAATAAATTTATGAAGACCCTGTCATATTTAATTAAAGTCATAAATTTTGGAATATAAATAAAATAATGAACAAATACAAAAACAGGGGAATAATAAAAGCAGTGTTGTTGAATGGAAATGTCGCAATCAAATTTGGGAGGGACTGAGGATTAGCTGGAAGTGGAAGAGAGTGTGAAACTTTGGAAAGTTAGTTGGGGAGATTGATAGAACCCATACTATTGTGTTCTTCGAGTTTTTTTATTTAAAGATTTAGTTTAATTGATTATTAATTTTGAAAATATTACAACATTGAACAAGCTTTGTTTAATCATTAATTATGAACTATGGTTGTATTATGGTAAAAATCAGTATTTTGTATTGTAAACTAAAAATTCTTTTAGTGAGTTGAGTATCAATCAATTATTGCAATTAAACATATCAATAAGATAGTATTAGAAACTTATTCATATTTCATCATGAAGTTTTTTTTGAACGAATTTTTTATTTCTAATAAATATAAACCAGACCTTACTCATGCGAACAAATTGAATAATATCCACTCCTATAATCTTTATGCTATGTACATGAAATATGTACAAAACACCATCATGATATATTTCAAACTGGTACAAAGTAATAATGAAAATCTTCAATCATAATTAACCGAATCTTCACGGTAAAAAACGACAAATTTTGTCACCGAATTTACACAACTCTTTTCAAAATAAACCATCAAAACTACAACATCAAACTTTCAATATCCACCCAACGAACCATTTGCAACATAAATTAATAATCTCCAATTTGTATTTCCCAATTTTATGAACAATTAAAAATCACTGCAACAATTATTATTACAGTACAGTTATAATAATACACGATGCGCCACCAACCTGCCACTCCATAATAATAGACCTTACCTTGTACATATGAGCAAGCAATTAATTGCAGCTAACAATGTTGTCTCCTCTGTGCCTCTGGTAGGAGCAAACCATTAACAATCCATGAATTCACATAGGAACATACCAGGGACCATCTACTGGTAACACAATTTAACCTTCCATGTAAGAGAATATTAATAATTATCTCAACAGTTGCTAAACCTAAGCAAAAATAAACAACTGATCAGTGGCACTTCTGTTTCAATGCAGACCACGAAATCAAATCTTAACAAACTCAGTTCATAGCTTTTAATTTAGTATGCGCCCTGCATAAAGACCAAAGGAAATTGGCCCACTGTGATTCTAAGTTTATAAAAATTCCAATGGAAGCATGAATAATAGGAAGGTGAGTGTACAAATAGTCGTGCTATGGAGGATGTAAAAAATGCACGAGTCAGGGAAGCTGCTTTTCTAGTGCAAAAACCAGCTGCATTTCAAGAATAAAGCAGGAAGCAGCAAAAGCTTCATGCTCGGATAGCGCTAGTAGTTCTTATTTCCATACTCAGATACAATATACATGGAATAAAAATAACGATAATGATGATATAATGGGTTTGAAAGAAGAAAATGTACCTTGGTATGATTCAGGGTAATGGATTAGTTTCGATAAGATGTACAACACCATCTATCTTCACTGCTATATCTCATGCAGTTAAGAGCTGGTATATTGTTGCATTTCAATTTGTGCCGCTGTATTAACTTACTGCCTGGCAATACTAAAGCTAGCCAGCTCGGCCAGCCGCAAAGGCAATTAATAAAGACAACATAGAACAAAAAGCATTCAACTACACACCTATGATATATGCACTTTGGCAAAATTTATGGACAGAATACAAGGATTGAAACTCAGAATCATCAGAAGTTTATATATAGACCGCCAATATGGAGATAAGCCGAGGCTACCGATATGTCAAATTGCAAATCATAAAGGGAAAAAGTCATGCGCCACGATAAATCAAAGAAATCGTACCTTTTTCTAAGACGAGAATACAATATTTGGTAGTTCATGATGATTTATCACCAAATCAAGATAAATAAAGTACAACAAAAGGGTATATCAGTATACCAGCTTCCATTTGAAAGCTTATTGCCTATGACTGCCATCACTCATTTATCCGTACAGCGTGTCCACTAATAGTACATGAATAGCCTATTATCATTCTCTCTTCATCTATCGAGATAGAATAGGCAGAAACCTCTTCAGAAACAAAAAAACTAAAACTAAAAGCCCAGCTAGGACACTATAATAAGTTAGTGGCAGGGCCGATAAGGAGATTATTATTACACAACGAGAACGAATAATAAATCTTTATGCAAAATTGCTATGCATGTCCATTACGCATGCAAATAATGATAAACTCACCCCTTATAGAGCAAGTATTGTTTCAAACTCTATGCTACAGCAGAACGCTTCTCCTCATAATCATCAAGATTGAGAGCTTCCAACAACTTAGGCCATGACTCTGGTATTCCTCCTGGCAGAACAAACTCCAAAAGTTTTCCTTGGCTGCGGTAATATTCCTCCAGTGGCTGACTCTGAAAGGTCACATCAGTGTAAATAATTCATATCAATTATCAAATAAAGCTTTAACAAACTACTATAATAATAATAATAAATGATCAATTAAAACAGAAGTGTAATAATATGCATATAATAGGCTACCAAGATAACTTTAATAAATAGAACCATTGGCATCTCAAAGACAAGGCTAAGATGAGATCATGTGCTGTTTCTGATGGTTATAATCGTATTCTCCTACTACCAAACGGATAGTGGCAAAACCCAACTTAACAAAGCCTAATCACAAGAAAGTTCCCACTAGGCTTATACAATCTCAGAAAACTGAAGGGAAAGAAGTGGGAAGAGAAAAATGCCACTTGCATGGGCTATAAATAGCCACTCGACAATTTATGTAACTAAGGAGCTGAATGATACCTTATCATTGTAAATACGAAGCCGCTCTTTTACAACTTGTTCGGTATCATCTGCGCGAGTGATTAGCTTTGACATGCAATGTGCAGGAGGGAGAAGTGGTTCCATGCTAATTCCAGGCTTTCCATTCTCACCCTTGACATCGAT
Source organism: Geranium brycei (assembly GCA_036897365.1). NCBI lineage: Eukaryota > Viridiplantae > Streptophyta > Magnoliopsida > Geraniales > Geraniaceae > Geranium > Geranium brycei. The sequence continues at coordinate 27,465 of JAYMTP010000105.1, forward strand.
GGAGGCCACATTGAAGCCTTTCCCGCACTCACTGCACATTCTTCTTCCAAGGCATTTCTCAATCAATACATCTTCTGGGAGCTTCAGATTAACTACAAGGTCAATGTCAGTCACACCTTCCAATATTTCCTGAAAAAATAAATAGAATGGCTTGCAAAGAGTTAGGCATTTGCTAAACCAGGCATCTCAACAGACAAGGTCAGACACAAGACCTAAAAATAGCAAAATCTATTATTTGGCCATGGATAAAATGCTCACCGCTTGATTTATTGTGCGAGGAAAACCATCAAGAAGAAACCCGGATTCACCTTTGGCATCTCCAGCTTCTAATCTCTTGGCTAATAATTTAATTACAATTTCATCTGAAAGTAACTTGCCTTGATTTACAATCTCAGAAAGCTGCAACAAAAGAGGAGCAATATAAAATGAGAAATATTATATCAATTTCATCAAAACTCGTTCCAAAGCTTAACATATGATAACATGAAATTAGCCTGTGAGCGTTGATACATAATAGGAGTATGCTAAATCACAATAAGCTACACAATAGCTAATTCAGTAACTTCATTTTTGACATCCAGCAAATAAATATCACAAATTAAGCTTGATATATAGAAAGATATAAAATTGTATGATCATTAACACAGAACATTATATACATATAATAAGCTGCACAGATCAATTTTATGATTTGAACATACCAGGTGCATTTCCCAGATACCTAATCAACTCTGTTGATCCATCTAATTTACGAAAGCAATCAAACAATTCAATTCCAATAACTCACAGCCATAGCCACCCTGAATCGTGTACCTGTTGAGAGAGGGGACCAGAGGATGCGAGCTCCTCGCGGACGAGATCTCCACTGGCGATGTGAGGGACTCCGAGGAGCGTAGAGAGGCGGCTAGCATAAGTGCCCTTTCCGACGCCGGGGCAGCCCAGGAACACCCATTGCACGTTCCGATCCTTTGGATCTACGCGCGCGAGTAGAGGCTTGGCGGCGAAGAAAGAAGGTCGGGACGCGCCGGATCCAGACAGAGATCCACCGACGGCGGAGGAGAAGAATCGACTCAAGGAAGAGGACGATCGCGTCAGGCGGGTAATGGCCGCCATGGGAGAAGAAAAAAGAGCTCTGAGAGAGAGAAAGCTTCAAACTTTACAATTTGGGGAAGATTAATTTGAAACCCTAAATCGAGTAGTTTTCAATTCAGAAAGAAACGATGTCGTTTTAAGCAGGGTACAAATATCCACAGTCCACAGTCTCAGTCTCAGTCTCAGCGATGGCGGAGAAGAAGAAGCGGCGCCGAGACGACGACGACGACGACGACGAGAGCCACTTGCCGTTCAAGAAGAGCCTGAAACCAGACTCCACCATCCTCCAAATCCTCCAGGAGCTCAGCGAAGCTGTACGCGCCAATGGAGCCTCCACCTCCACCTCCAAAGCCCTAACCCTCTCCGATCTCGCTCTCTCCTTCCCCTGCCGCGAGGTCACCGACCTCTCCCTCTCCTCGGTCCAATCCGCCATCGAGACCGTTGTCATGAAGCTCACCGAGTCGATCCTCGCCGGCAACGGGTTCTCCTTCGACGTGCCGTCCCGATCCGCCACGAACCAGCTCTACGTCCCCGAGCTCGACCGCATCGTGCTCAAGGACAAGACCTCGGTCCGTCAGTACGCCAACATCTCCACCGTCCGCAAGACCACCATCACCACCCGGATCCTCCAGCTCATCCACCAGCTCTGCCTCAAGAACATCCACGTCACCAAGCGTGACCTCTTCTACACCGACGTCAAGCTCTTCCAGGACCAGACGCAGTCCGATCTGGTCCTCGACGACGTCTCCTGCATGCTCGGGTGCACCAGGTCGAGCCTCAACGTCATCGCCTCCGAGAAAGGGGTTGTTGTGGGCAGGCTCATTTTCAGCGACAATGGAGATATGATCGATTGCACCAAGATGGGTATGGGCGGGAAGGCGATCCCGCCCAACATTGATCGAGTTGGGGATATGCAGAGTGATGCCTTGTTCATACTCTTGGTGGAGAAGGATGCTGCTTATATGAGGCTTGCTGAGGATCGGTTCTACAATCGGTTTCCGTGTATAATTGTGACTGCAAAGGGACAGCCCGATGTGGCGACGAGGTTGTTTCTGAGGAAGATGAAGATGGAGCTGAAGCTTCCTGTGCTTGCTCTTGTGGATAGTGATCCGTATGGGTTGAAGATTTTGTCGGTGTACGGTTGTGGGTCTAAGAACATGTCCTATGACAGTGCAAACTTGACTACGCCCGATATCAAGTGGTTGGGGATTAGGCCTAGTGATTTGGACAAGTATAAGATACCCGAGCAGTGTCGATTGCCCATGACCGAGCAGGATATTAAGACCGGGAAGGATATGTTGGAGGAGGACTTTGTGAAGAAGAACCCGGGGTGGGTGGAGGAGCTGACTTTGATGGTGAAGACCAAGCAGAAGGCGGAGATTCAGGCTTTGAGCACCTTCGGGTTTCAGTACTTGTCTGAGGTTTACTTGCCCTTGAAGCTGCAGCAGAAGGATTGGCTTTGAGTATGGAACTAAACTTACCTAAAACTGTGCAATTGTGACTTTTGTATTGCTTGTTTCATTTGAGTATGAGGACTGTAAAACGATTCATTGCCATAGGAGTTGCATGTATTCTCATTTTCATGAACCATAGGTGTGAAAGTATTTTTTTATCTGATGAATTGTCTGCTCCGATAGAAAGAGGGATGAAATAGACCATTTTCTATTACTGTGAAGTTTGATTCTTCAAGTATTAGCCTGTTGCTTCTTGGTCAACCAGATGCAAGTTTCTGAATTTGAGAATCAATTAATTTGAACGCTTAAGACTCTTTGATTGTATGTGATGTATATCAGTGACCCTGGTGCATAAACAGAGTTGTCAGAAAATGGTACTGAAGTTTAGAGCCCTAGAAGGTATGTGAAACTCGTAGCCCTATAACTACTGCCAGGAAATTTAGAACCCTGTAAGGTATATGAAAATCTTGACACCCTGTAACTGTTGTCAATGTCTGTACCTAGTCAGATGATATGAACACATCAACATTGCATTGTTTCTCTATATGATTTCATTATCAATTCATGCAACAGTAAAGTTATATTTTAGATTTTAACAATGGGTAATAAGAAGTGCAATATTAAACACCATTTTCTAGATGTCCTTTTACACAAATGCTAGTGTTTATATGGAAGTTGCTAAGTAAATACTAGCCTTAGTTCGTATTATCTTCTGAGTTTACCCATTTCAGGCCAATGGATTCATACCCTTCCCCATTTCACGCCAATGACTTCATCTCCTTTAGAGGTGGTTTTTAGGGTTAAGTTTAATACTGTCGACTAGATTCTAAACCATAAATTCAGACACTTGCCCTTTTAGATTGTTGTTAGGTTCGAAGCATTTTTTTTGTGATTGTCTGGATTCTTCATCCAGGACATTGTTAGGAAGCTGTAATAGCGTCCCACAAACGGGTCTATAGCCATGGAGCTAAAGATCATGTTCACAATGTAATGTCTATTTTTACTGTTACTCAAACGGTCCGAAGTGCCAATATTTTTAATCTGCTTGATTTCTTAAACCCTAGCACTACTAGAAGCTAATATTTTTAATCTGCTTGATTTCTTAAACCCTAGCACTACTAGAAGCTATAATAGTGTCGGACAAACGTATTTGTGTCCGTGGAGCCTCTTTCATTGTGGCTTGAACCATGTTCATCAGGTAAGAATTCAAGCATCGGACTCGATCACACCATAAGGTACGAATGTGTGCATTAGAAAAACTTCCGCCCATGCCTCTCATATTTGCATCTCATTTTTAATTTTGGGATCCTATTATAGTGAGTCCATATTTGCATTCTCATCCCAATTTTAAAGGTCCTGCTACAATGAATCTCCAATTATGCAAACTCACTTCCATTCTAACTGTAAATATTACAATTATTTACATTTCTAACTTATTTTTTTCTAAAACTTTTTATAAAAACAAAAGGTTATTATAGTATTAAAAAATTTAAAAAATTGATGCTCGAAAATTATTTTTATATTTTATTTTATCTCCGTTCGAACTAGATCTCATCGTGAATCAACATTTTGGCGTGGAAAAAAGAGAAGGGAGAACCAAATGAAATCGAAATTTTTGAAGCTCAACGCCATGCAAATTTGCTTCGCGGAAGTGGAGAATATAAAAAAACGCTCACGAACAAAAACCTCTTATGAGATGGTCCGCTAGGGATCGACCAAGAAATTTCAGAGATGAAGATTGACTGGTACCAAGCTTGCTTATGATAAAGAAAGATAAAATCAAGTAGAAGTTTTTTTTTCTAATATTTAAACCATCCAAGGGCACTTGTAGTATTTATTTCACAAAATTAAGTGGTCATGTGATTGACACATGGGGATGAGTTTGATTTTCCATCTTATCTGTTGAAAATGTATTGATGTGTTGGGTGGACAAACTAAATAGTGGTATTTGTAATGAAGCTTGTAACTTGTAAGTGTTCTTTGGGAGTATATTGAATACATTAGTTTGCTTTTAAAAAGAAAATAGTGGGTACCATATATTTTATAGACATGAATTATTTGTTATCTTTGTCTTCATCTTTAAATGATCAATATTAAGATGAGTTAGAGAATCAAAGGTAACTCAATCAAGAGTCTTTTCGCTTCAATTCCTTAACTGATCAAGAAATTCTTTAATTCAAATAAAGTTGCTAAACGGTATGCAATGTGGCACACACAGACCTAATTGCCTCATTGATCAATGCTTGGAGCTGCAGGTTAATATTTGATTGGCTCAGAAGTCACTAATTGAGGATTGGTTCCTTTATCTCTGGTTTTCAAGCCACTTTCACTGCAAATACAATATTCAAGAACAAAGAAGCTTCACTGAACTCAAGGTCTTAGGTCTAGTGAAAGAAAAAGGTTAGGTTGTTTCAATGTTTTGTCGAGTGCCAAACATGTCAAATCTGTCTCAGACATGACAAATCCCTCATTCAGATGCTGTCTCTTGCAATTACATACGTCTCATTCTGAGTTGCACGTGTGTCACCAAATTAATCCATGCGTGCACATTAACTCATAGTACAGTGTTTGGCATAAATTCTTAACTTATTATTAACTTGAATGGTTGAGAATGTAAGGGTAGTTAGTCATTTCAGTCCAAATACACACAAAGGTAATAAGATTAATTTTTTAACCATATAGAGTTTAATCTAATATGTAGTATAACTATTTTTAACAAATAAAGTAAATAATCTAATTCCTTTCCGGCAGTCACATTTATTTTTAAGTGAACTACTTTAATTTTGATAAGTTTGTACTTTTATTTTTGAAAAAATGGACGGTAATTTATTATTTTTTTGCACATTATGTATATTTGTCTAAAATGATGAAAACGTCCTTACAATTATTTTCTTAAATTAATTTTTTTAAAAGAAATTGAGTTCGTCAGTTTTTTTCTCTTGCAATCCATCTATGTATATCCTTCCGTCAGACTTCAGATTTGAAAAAGCTCGGAGTAAAGAAGAAAACAAATGAGCTCATAGTTAAAAAAGACTAATATTTTAATTTTAAAAAATCTTTATGGACATATGTGTAAGTGGAAGACTTTGATTCCTTGTTGGACTGAAAAAAAGGAGAGGTCTGATGAGTATTCAAATAATTATTAGAGATTAGGTTGTTAAAGATCCAAAACACAGACAACATTGGACCCCACCCACAGTTCCTGTGTCCCCCATCCCATTCCCATGTAATGGTGGCTACTGCCCTGTTCATCAATTGTACTAATGAAGAAGGTAAGACCACATCAAACATTACCCAGCAAGCAATTCAATTAGTTTCTGTTTATTGTTGTTGTTGTTGCAGGAGGGCTCAACATCAAATTACTACTTTGCTGTTAATGTTATACACATTTTCTTGAATTTTTTAAAACAAAGATTTCCATCATCATCATAGCAACAACAAGCATGATAAATAATAACAATGAAAGGTTTCTGCAGCTCTACTATGGATTAAAAGACAATCAGATCCTCCATTACAGAATATGCTTTATTTACTACCACAACACAATGTAGCAAAGAACTAGGCACACAAGCTTAGGAAACCTATGGCAAATGTTTTGAACCGTCAACAGATACCACTTTCGTCTTAGGCATGACTTTAGTAACGAACATGGCGATTTTGGATCCCATCTTCCGCTTGACCTGTCCTCTCTTCGGAGGAACCAAAGCCTTCTCTTTCTCAAGGACCTCTCCTAGTCCATTGCTCCAGCACATTGCGCTTGAGTTCATATGTTCTCAAGAAAGAAAGCGCAAATAAAGATGACTATAAAAAACTCAGCTTCTATCAGAAACTATGGGAAGATAGTAAAATCTGATATGTGTGAAGGTCTATATATAGTGTCAAGGAGTTACTGAGTTACTTGCATGTGCATATGCAAGGCAAGTTTGAAAAAGGAACTGAGAATTATTTTTCCTTTGTTAACAACTTTATTCCAAGACTTCTCATGACAGCCATATACCTACAACTTCAAGTGGTTCAGTCAAAAGCAATGGGGACACACTACAGTTTCATATCACATACATAGCTTTAGTATGCAACTGCAACTAATCCAAATGCTAATCTGTATCATGTTCGTAATCAGAGGTCAACAGCTAATAATTTGAAACTTCAAATGCTAAACCGAATTCAACAGAGCACTAATTGTTTCCATTATCTATCCACTTCCAATGCATTCATCAAAACAGTTACTGGTATTAACATCATATTTTTGCTTCTATGTCATCTCCAAGATTAGGTGTAACTTGTAAGAGTTTGATTATATGAGGCATAAATTACTATTATGGCGGCTAGTGAAGAGAAGACCCAAGTCAAAGTCTATGTTTCATACCAGACAAGGGCCTAACATATTGGTTCTCAAGTGCAAGTTTCTGTGTCCCCTATGAAAAGGACACAAAGGTTAGTGTAGACAAAAGATGAAACATGTAATATGTATCTTTTCGAGTCCAGGGAGCAGAAAAAAATGGAAACAGATTAACACGCAACAACTCATTTTGATTTTTTTTTTTGATAAAACAGAAATAGCATGTAGAGAACAAAATATCACCTGCTTTTGATAGATAAGATTGTAGATAACAACTTCTTCCAAACTGTCGAGTTCATTCACAAATCTATACTTGTGCTTATCACTTGGCTACAATAATTCTCTCCCATTTCGGATTAACCCTCACATTATCATCATGTATATCTTCAAAACTCATAGTTTTGCAAATTTTTGTAATGCAGCTGTTCGGCATTGTTGCAGGTTGTTTAATATGACAGAAAAGGAAGCATTAACCCAAATGTCCTGTATTGTCTGCAAAAACAAGAAATGGGTATGATTACAAAACGTGAAAGTTTATAAATTGAATCAGTCATAAAATTAACTAGGCAGGATATACTTTTCAAGGAAACGGAAAAGGGATCATAAGAAGACTTCAACCTGTCCTTACGAACCCTTCTTACTCTGTTATAACATAAATCTCAGCAGCATCCATAGCACATGTCTTCCCGTGGAGGCAATACTCCATGCACAGTAAGTAAAATCTGAAATGCCTCTCGCATATGAATCAAAAGGGGCTCGTGTCATATAATTATGCTATGGCGAAATAGTGTGCGGCATAAAGGACAAGGGTTGCAGTGACCTTTCACTTAGAATCATGGTCATCATTTTCCCAAGAATATCTCCCTTTCAGCTATCAGTACCTGCTGCTTTCAAATTTAGGCTATGAATAAATGCAGACTCCCGACCAAATCATTGGTGGGGATTTTATGACAACACCGAAGCATATGAAAGTTTTACTTGTATACAGAGGAAAAAATGCTTGATATGCATCGGTGGTAGAAACAAGCAAGTTGCAGAATTTATTAACAAATTTACAAGGTCCTTCAACGCTATCAACTTCAGATATAAACACTGTAATACATTTACGGAACAGGACCTGGTTTTTTTGCAAGGAAACAGAATTTCTGCAAAATCTACTTGATTGGTGCAAGAATTGTGTAGATCAAAAGAAATGTGACTATTATGATAGCGCCAAATAGAGTAAACTTAGGACTTGTCCACAACATGAGGTTTGACTTCTCTGCTCTCTTGATGGGGTCAACTTCCTCAGATAGTGGGTAGTCTGAGCGCTTAGGATTCCAGCTCACATACTTATTAGGATCGAACTGTGAGAACAGGCTTTTTTTTCCTTGCTTCTTGAAGCTAGACCAGGCCTTGTCCCAGTCTGTTGAGAAATTGTCACCTGATAAATGTTCACACAAAAAAACTGGTATGAGTATTTGCTTTCAAGAGCTGGAGCAAGAGCAATATGTATCAAGTGAAGTGGGTTTTCACAAAGAGCATTGTGATTATACAGTGTAATTTTCATAAAAAATGTGAAATCTTGCATTGAAATTCTTCACCGTAGCGTACAAATCGATAAGAATTCAAGGCATTTAGAGTTCTTTCTTCAAACTAAATTTTGCATCACAGCTTCAAACTAAATCCGTTAGATGCATCTTTGTACTGCACATGCAAGCAAAAAATATCCGTCGCTTCAATACGAATCCATAAACAACATAGAAATGCTAACAATCATGTTACATGGAAAAGTTGCAGGACGAGATTGCAAATACATCTAAAGTTTTTAACGGAAATAATTCAGCCAGTTCCATAAAGCTGAATACAGTATCCGGGCCATGAACTAGACGAAGATTCATCCACCAGCTAGCAATATCTACTAATCAAAGAAGTATAACCATGTATAACTATAGTTTTCTTCTTCTTTCCCAAGAAAACATTGCGTAAGATCGCCTATATCCACTAAAATTGCTTCAATGTCCAGGCATTTCCACCAAAACTAATTCACAACAAGGCATCATAAGAATCAACTGTGGCTTCATGAATGCAAGTGTAACATGAAGACATATAATTGGTTGTCTGTACTGCACACTCACCTCTATCCATCTAACATCCAACTAAGAAGCTAACAAAAAAAGATGACGCCTAAAATCCAAACTCATTTGTTATAATATCCCTAACTCCAACAGCTGAAGTGAAGTTTCATATGCAAAGAACTATAGTATATAATCAAGTAAGAGTGACAATATTTTGACGCAAGATCAAAACGGATCAAAGCATCAAAAGTGAGCAGATCAAGCACTGTAATTAATATGCAAGCTATGCTTCTGTATGACAAATTCTCATTCTCACTACCATGAGTTTAACATGTAACAACGATCATCTAACCATCTCCAGAATTGACAACAGAGATGACGTTTTATATCACCAAAAACTATCAGAAAATTCCATACAGTGCTCGGCTAAACATGAATGAACAACCAAACAAACAAATTACCAACTTTCCAGCCATTTCCAGATTCAGTCACATTAAATTAAAGACAACCAGAAGTTTAATGCTTACAAATTTACAACGGAAGTGTATGCTTTATATAAAGCACCAAACTATCAGAAACTTCCCGCTAAACGTGAATGAACAAACAAATCACCAACATAATTCAAGCCATCTCCAAAATTCAAAGTGACATTCAATTCAGACATACCCAGAAGCTCAAAACCGTTAAAGACCTCAAAAGTGAAGCAAATTAACAGAGAAAACCCAGAATAAAAGAGATGGACGATTATAGACGACCCACCACCGTCGTTTCTGTTGTCGCCATTTTGCTGAGAGTCTTTCTTAGAACAGAAGGGTCTGACCGGTGAAGAGTAAGGTTGGGATCGAAAGCTGTGAGGCCTTATACCTCCGATTCGAGCTTGAATGTCCATTATCGATCAAGAACGATAATCAGATACAAATCAACGCCTTTTTCTCTTTCTTTGATCTGTGAAAAAGAAAAAGATCTTTCGAGGAACTGAACATCACTCCCTTCTTATCGTCCTGGACCGTCACGGGCCTCAGATTCTGCCACGTCAGATTATAGTTGGACCCAGTGAAATATAATATTTTTAAGTTAAATTGGGCCTCCAATGTACTGTTCGTCATTGGGCTTCCACCATTCGGCCCACTTTATTAGCATGACTTTTGAAAGCCGGTCCATTTTGCATTGAAGTTATGTTTGGGGCCAATATAGCCTAAATTCTTATAAACAGCTGCAATACTCTTTTCATTTTTATGAATATTACTAACATAATTTTCCCGGTATTTTACGACCGTTACATTTTCGGATAGATTGTGATTTAACCGTAGAATGAAATGATCATGAAAATTAAGTAATACACTTATACTATTTTTATTGTTTAAATGATGAAGTGAATCATATAATTTATAATTTGATTATACAAACAATGGTTGGATCGATGAAATTATTTAATTTGGTTTGAATTAAAATTTAAATTTGGTGACGTGTAGATCATATCCAAACGCAAAATGGTAAAGTGCGGTAATTAGGGGGGCAATGGCATGCCCACTTGCCACTTGGTTTTTGAATGTTCTCGTGGAGTGTATCAACTCGCACATCACTTTCATAGATCTGTCCAGGCCCACCTGCCTTCTCTTTGTTCCCGCCGATTACTCGCACTATATTTTGCATCACTCACGTGCCTCGTGATTCACACAACTAGGGCTGTTCGTTTTCACCAGAGACCCGAGTAACCCAATGACCCAATCAATTAATCCTAGACCTCACAAAATCATGGTTTGAATGGGTCTGAAAGACCCCAACCCGATGTGATGTCGGGTGATCCTCGAGTGAGAAATGCTCACCTACCAAGTGACCCGACAACCCGAGGCCGATGGTAAAAGGGGTCAACATATATCTTCAAGCCCATTCCACAACAAATGGAAGCCCAGCCCAGCTCTTGGGTTTTGAAAATTGGTCTCGCACGGAAGTTTATAAATGTTAGAAACGTTTTATAAGCTTCCGATGTGGGACTTGTAGAAGCAAAGAGAGCTAGGCTTCGAACTGCTAGACGTGGCGCCTTCTTTACCGTCCATCGCAAATTCGAAGTTGATATGAGTCGTCTGTTTGAAGGCGACGTGATCACCTCTCCTCTACTCACGACTTCATCGAGTTTGTGAGACTCCTTACATATATGTCTCTCTCCTTGCATTAATTGCAAATCTCTTTATGCTCTTTCGATCCCTGAAAATCCTAGCAGAGAAGCTCGAAAAATCGTTCTCTCCTCGCCGTCTCTAGCTTTGGTCACTCATCACACGCCCATCCATCTCTCTCACAACGGCTCGATTAGGTTCAATATATGTTGTCAATCCAGTCGTTGGAGGAGTTTCTTCTCCACTACTATAAATCAAGCGATGGTGGAGAGGAGAATCTCCGACAGCTCGATTCTCCAGTGGAGATTCAAACAACCTTCATAGACAACGGCGGGGAGAGGGGGACGCCAACGACATGTCTTCAACTCTGTTAAGTATGATTTCAGGGTTAGGGTTTCTTCTTGGGATTTTGGGTACTTGAATTTTCAAATTCAGTTTTGATTTTGGTATTCAAATTTTATGGACTACAAATTAAGGGTTTCGATTTTAATTTCGGGTTAGGATTATGATTTTAATTTTAATTTGGGATTGATGGTTTTATTTTTAATTTTGAATTGGGGTTAATAATTAGGGTCTTGAAATGACTTTTAATTTGAGGAAAATGTTTGAGCACGATGAAGAAAAGCCTGAGTTCGAGATTGTCAGATTACGCCGGAAGTACAGGGCAAAGGAAGATTATCGTGTTTAGAAGACGGTGGGGAGTGATTCGAAGAAGTGTTTGTGGGTTCATACCAAATCGCAATAGATGAGAGATAATAATTTTTCCTCTTTCGGTTCTTTGTTTTTTTGTCTAATAATTGATTGATAAGTAGTTTTGAAATTTTCTGGGTATCAAAATAGGGTTGTGTGTCTACTCTTGTTGCTGAAATATTAGGTTTACAAATTGTGAACGCGAAGGAACTGGTCAATTTGGGGTTAGGTTAGTTCAAATATCTTGTTTGAAGTTTTTAAACTATGAATTCTGTTCGGGTTATTCACCAGTGTCTTTCACAAGTTTTATGATTAAGTTGTCTGATGTTGTGATTGAAAATTGTTTGCATTTACTCATGAAAATAAAAAGATAAATTATGTTTACATACCAAACCAGATTTGGGCATGAATATTTTGAGGTATATGATGGTGGGAATTTTGAGGCTAATGTGTACAAGGTGTAAGGTAGAATATGTAACAATCTTCAAAGTAGTAATAATATTCAAGTGCTGAAATTTGATCGAGTGGCCAATGCTAGTGAGCATGCATTAGGTTATCACATCAAAAACAAGAAAAGCTCAAAGAGATAAACATTGATCGATTGAAGGGAGATTGAAGATGGAGAAAAGGGTTCCAATCAGAGTTATAGACCAGAGCTAGATTAGTAGAAATGAAAGTTTTTTAGGTTCTTCTCCTCCGACCGGTCTTGTGTTCTCGGAGAAGACGACACAACCTTATTGACTATGATTTTGCTTCATCTTCTACAATCGACTTCGATGACTCTCAATCGACCACACACCAAAAAACTCAGATAACCAATTTTATACAACTTCAAGAAACTCATATCATTTGGCACGAACAACGATACAAGCTCATAATTTTTCCAATTTTTGTGTGGGATCGACTGAGAACCATCGAAGTCGGAGGAGATGCCGGAGCCAGACGTGGTTCTCAATTTGGTCAGAGGTGTGGTCCAAATATGGTATTCTTCTTTTATATTGTTGTTGTAACTATTAGTAATTATTTTTTATTTTTAAATAAATATTTTAAAAGTATTGAAATAATAATAATTTTTGAAATATTATTTTAATTAATAATTTTTTCAATGATTATTTGTTAAATAAAAATAAATTAGTTTTTAATTTGAATCGGTCAGGCAAGTCATATTTCATCATAATTAGTTAGGGCATTCTAGTCTTTTTACCTCAAAATTCTGTCAAATTTAACATGTCTAAAGTTAAGTGTAACAAAACAATGGTGGTGTTACTGCAAAATCCTGAGTTTTGTTTTGAAGTTAAAAAAAAAAAAATTAGTCACGTGACACGCGAACAGTCCGAGGACAGGAATAAATCGGCGGGGACAGGGGATTAATTGGGCGGGCTAAAATAATTCTGGGCTCACCGAGCCACGTGGACCGGCAGCTCATCCCGCCACCAGAGCTCACTCGTGTCACAAAAGTCACAAACGAAGGAGAAGAAGAAGAAAGTTTAGAGTTGAAAGCATGAGCTCGGATTCATCGGCGGAAATGGCGACGGAGAGCTCCGGCAAGAAAGTGAGGAAGCCCTACACCATCACCAAGTCCAGAGAGAGCTGGACCGAAGAGGAGCACGACAAGTTCCTCGAAGCTCTTCAACTGTATTTGCTTTCTTCACTCTTTGCCCAATTTCATATCGCGTCTTGTAATTACGATCGATTTGTGCATCACCTATTATTTTATGTTATGCTTGCTGGATCGAATACAACTGGAAATGGTTTTAATTGTTTTGTTGGTGTGATTCGGAGTAGTTCATGAATCAATTTTGTCTTTTGTCTTGATTCCGTAATTTATTGATGTCTGTATGAGAAAAATCATGTGAATTTTTCAAATAAATTCTATAATCAGGTTGGTTTCATGTTCTTAAATTCATTAGGTGAGTGTGTTTTAAGATTCGCATTGCTTGTGTTGTAGATAGATTAGGATTTTATGTTTACAGTGATGATTTTTGCAGCATCTCGGGGAGATTAGGGAATTTAGTTGGAGTAGGTTTTGCATATATTGTAGCTGTAGATATGATTGTTAGGTGAGAATCACTATAGATTTTGTGTTTCCTCTTTTGATGTGGATAAGACTTCTTGTCATTTCGGATTGTTCACAGCTTTTCGACCAAATAACTAGTGATGAAATAGTTTGAAGCAATTACTACATCCAAGGCTCTCCTCCATTACTTGGAGATCTGGGAGTTTTTCCTGATAGTAGCAGTGAGACTTGTTATCTTACTTCTCTTTGTTTTGTTCTGTTGTTTGAGCACGATTCATGACTACATTTCGGTTGTTTTTTGTTGAATAAATGGAAGTCCATATGATGAAATTTTGAAATCAGCTGTTCTATGTGCTTTCTGGGTTTTCCAGTTTTGACCGTGACTGGAAGAAAATTGAAGATTTTGTAGGTTCAAAGACAGTAATTCAGGTTCAGAGAATGATTCAGCTTTATGGGCAGTGGTTCTTTTTTCTTTTTTCCATTATGAAGGGATATTATTCTTTGCTGAATATTTTGGTTCTGCAGATAAGAAGTCATGCCCAGAAATACTTCTTGAAGGTCCAAAAGAATGGGACAATGGCACATGTACCTCCTCCTCGCCCTAAGCGCAAAGCTTCTCGTCCCTACCCACAAAAAGCAACAAGAAATGGTCTTACTATCTCTAAAATATTTGTAACATATGTATTTGAAACTCTTAATGGTGTTCTTAGCATCATATTCTATTTCTTCATTGAGCAGTTCTGTTTCCACTGCAAGCATCATTGGGTTATCCATCGCCACTAAGTACACTTCCACTTGGTTATCCTCCATGGGATGATAAATCTCTGGTGATAAATGCTGCATCGATTAAAGTCGTGCCTTCACAAGACGAACTTAATAATCTTCATGGAACTGAAGGCACGCACAATACTCTGTTTGTTTTTCTTCTAAATATATTATTATGCTAAGGGTTGTAAAAATGGTACAACCAATCTCTTCCTTTGGCAGTAAACCTTACTGATTCAGCTAATATTGGATCGAACGGGATAGCTAGGCTTGGTAACAGCAGTGTCAGCGGCATTGGAGGCTCGAGTAAAACAGTAACAATGTCTAACATATCAAACCAAGGGAAACAAGTTCCTGTGGTGCATGGTGATCGTCTTAAATATAGCTAGTTATTTTATTTATTCCCATATTCCACTCATTAATCTTGATTGTAGTTTTTTTCATATCTTTTGCAGGAAAACCAGATTTTTCTGAAGTATATAATTTCATTGGGAGTGTCTTTGATCCAGAAATCAAAGGCCACGCTGAAAAGCTCAAGGAAATGGATCCTATTAATTTTGAAACTGTGAGTTGATGGCATTTCCTGATTTCAGTGGTTTAATTGCTATTCAATTTGGTTTCTGTGTGCTTTTGAATTACTGGAAGATAACATAAGATGTCTCAAACAATGACATAGAGTTTAAGGACAGGGTATATTGTCGTTGGTGCACATGTGTGAGATTTTTCTAACTAATGAGGAACTTTTATCTTCTGCTTAAGCAGATATTACCATAAGCATGCACTGCACTAGCATCATTTAGAAGGAAAGAGTTGTTACGTGATCCTGGTCAATTATTGCAATGTACTTATCAGTTTTATTGTCTCTGTCGGTCATGTTAACAAAGCATGGTGTCATTTGTTATGGACGAAAGTTGCTAGGACATTATGAAAGCTCCATATTAGAAAAAAGTTTATCCTCATCCAATGCTATCTCAACTGTTCCAACACATTCCTTGATAATAGTGCTTGACTTTCTCAAGTCCATAGTTAAACGCAGGCTTGGTGATACTGATTCAGCTTTGAGGAGCTCGTTTCATGCATTAAATTTAGAATAGCCTTCTTAACAGCCTTGCTGACAAAGGGAACTCTCGAAGCTTCTTTGTTTTTTTCATGTTTTTTTTCCATTGTATCCTCTATTATCATCTTTTCTATCCTCCCTCCTCGGGTGATAGTTTGGTGGTAATGTTCAGTTGCTTTTTAATGAAGTAATTTGCTGATAAAAAAAACTTAGAATAGCCTTTTTAACAGCCTTGCTGACAAAGTGAACTCTCGAAGCTAGAATAAATGGTTACAGTATCTGATATGGGATTGAAGTCTGGCATTATCATGTCTGTCACTCAATGTTCTAAACTCTAGATGCCACGATGTTCCCATGAAGTTGATAAATTTTATAGGTTGGACAGAAGTAATCTATTTCACATCAATCTCTACTGGCCAACACAATATAAACATGCATGTTGCTTGCAACCCTCGTTATTTGTGTTGGAAAACAATCACAAATTCTTCTGATTCCTGACTTAATTGTTGAGCTTGCCTTATGACTTATGAGACTATTTCATCTGAACAACATTGCAGGTCTTGTTATTGATGAGAAACCTTACCGTCAATCTGTCTAGCCCTGATTTTGAGCCAATTGTAAGTGCCAATGCTCTTCATTAAAATTATTATTGTCACTCTTCTCTCATTTCACTTGGACAAGAATTTTCAAGCTCCTGTGAAGATAGTGTTTATACTTATACTCTGAATTTGGCATCTTGTGTCATCTCATTTTAGCTTCAGAACATGCATAAATCCGTTACAAATTTGCATGAATTACTATCTTTGGTACTTATAAGGTTTTCTGTTTGATCATAAGCAACAAGTTTGATATTTACCTAATATCCAATCCTATATGTCTACATATGCTTGCAAGTAATTTGGTCCAACACTAGGCAGTTTTTTTCAGCATTTAAGTTTTATAGGTTAATAGAAAGAAAAGGATTTTATAAGTTGCATATAATAGAATTTTGTTCACGCTGTTAATTTGTATCCAGTGGTAGCCTGGTAGGTCTTTCATATAAGTCATTTGCAGCCAAGGGTTTATTCAGACTAGAGGATGAAACCAGTTCGATAATGAGAACTATCTGAAAAGGTCGAAGAAGTTATATTATTAGCTCGTGTTAGTCAAATAAAAGGCACGAGAAACATGTTCTAGTCCTTTTAAGTGGGGATATAATTAAAATCTATGAAAATAAGACATACCTGCTTTGGGCAGGACATTTATTTGCCATGAAAGTATGTTTAAGGACACAAGATGTTGTAAAGGAGACATAGTATATGGTACAACTTAGCGAAAAGAAGAAGAAAGAATAATATCCGGTACAGAAACTGATCTTCCTCAAATGCCGGCTGATCAAAATTCAACGAAAAATACAACTGAGAAAAGTGGCTGTGCATCAGTCTCGTGCATTGCTCCCCGATGCCTTGAATGCTCACTTGGTTTCCTTTCAACATTATCGGACAATGTAGGATGGTTTTTCCAATATTTTTAGAATTTGTGAAACAATTATTGCTCTATGATCTTGACTGGTGATCTCGATACCTGATGCAGAGGATGGTCCTGACATCATATGGTGTCAATACCGAATCAACAGGAGTTGCTGGAGAAATCATTGTAAAGGACCAGAGGGTGGATTTGTCATGTTGAGTTGCTCAGTTACTACAACATGCCACTTCTCTGCTTTCCTTGGGGCAATCTCGATTTCACCTGAGCTCATTTGTGAGCCCATTTCTAATGGTTCTTTCTCGTTACAGTTTGCAGTGTGAGTGTGGAGACCAGATGCAGCGAGATGAAGATGTTCCTGAAAATGTAAGGAACTCTTTGATTTGCAGCTGACTCTCAATGTCCATATATGTGCCTTAATATTTCAGTGACCTAAATTGCAGTGACTTGTAAATCTCCTAAGAAGATTATTATGTTTCTCTTTCAGCGAAATGTCATTTTCGACTGGCCATGCTACAAGTTATGTTAGTTCATGAGAGATTTAAGTAATCTGTATGAACATATTAAACAATAATATTGGTGGCAACAAGGCTTTGTATTATATATAGACAGAGAAACCAATGTTTAAATTTCGACACATGATTACTCAAATGAATTATTTTGTTGCACCATCATAATTCAGTTAAATTTTAGATGAAATAACCATTCTACCATCATTTTAATTTCGAATTTTCGAACTCATGCTATTTCCAACATCTTCATCTCTCCTAACAACACTCCAAAAACATATTACGCAAGGAATTTTTGGGATTGTCAATTATATTTTATGTCCACAAGTTTTGTAGGCGTCAGAGACAATTTGGTAATGGTAGATTCGTTGGTGTCATTTTTTTTCCACATCAAATGTCCCTTCTTCATAAGACCCGCAACAACCCCAAACATTGACCACTCTATAATAGCCGACGATGGCCTTTACCTCCCGTCCAACCAGATTTGTCGCGTCCATGCACCACTGTTGTGGGACGATCGCTCTGGGCTAGAACCAGCTGTAATTTTTCCTTCCAGTCTAACAAGCCCGACTATGAAACTGACGACTGCGAAATTTGATTTCGTCTCACGGTGACAAGTTCTCAAGACCGTAGAGCATTTAATGTTTTACGAAATTGGATTTTAATGTTTTACGAAATTGGAAATGATGACAGAGATGCATATCAAAGTACACGTTAAATGCCTCCCCGCGTCTCCTCCGTCAGGTCCTTGTTGTCGGCGTTGTTGTTCATGATTTGTATTGTTTCTTTGCCAATTAAAGTAGACTTTTCTTACTAGCATGTATTTGAAAGGACTTTAAATGTAGTGTTCTTGTTTGTGAGATGCTCAAAGATAAGATAGAAGGATATAAAACTTAATCTGTTAGCAAGGGCAGGTTAGAAAAAAACAAAATAGATCCCATGTACATGCATGGACGGAAAATATATTTTCTCAATCCAATTTGTGTGAAATTATAAGAAAATAATTCATCTGAGTATTAATGTGTAAAAATTTAAACATTAGATAGTCATTTGTTTGAGACTGATAGTTAAGAGCAACCGTTTATAATATTAAAAATCATCTGTTTGTAATTGATAAATTAAGTGTAATTTTTCCTTAAAAGTAAAAATGTAACCTAGAATTAGAAATAGAAATTAAATAGAATGTCTAAAATTTATTTACTCACAAAAAGTCATTAATTAATTGATTAACTCGTCTAGTATGTTTGTTTGAGTCGCAAAAGTTCAAACTGAAATTAACATGAGTCACAATTCCGATTTCAACTATCAATTCTAATATTTTTTTTAGAAGAGAAAATGTCACTTACCTCTCTCATAGTATACTCGATTTTAACTTACCTCACTCGTTTCACGAATACATTCTGACATGTTCCCGAAGTATACGACATTTTCAGTTAGGCCTAACGGCGTTAGCTTTTTGAAAATTCTGTTAACTTTTTTCAAAAATGATGAAAATGCCTTTCTCTTTAAAAAATTACGACATTTTCCCCTTTTAAAAACATCAATTATTTTTTAATTGTTGAATCGGATTCCTTGTGATTCCAATCAGTCCACTATAGTCTATAACCCATCGAAATGGACTGGAATTATGGTTCAAAGTTGGGTAAGAGAAGAACAGCCCAAAACTGAAACAAAATGGGCCGGCCGCGAGAATCCAAAACAAAACCTGGGCCGAAAGAAAGCTCATAAGCAACGCGGAACCCTAGCTGTGAAGAGCCTTATAAATACTCCACATCTGCAAACCCTAGTGCCTCCTCCAGAACCAAACCTAACCACTCTCTCCTTCTCTCCCATTTTCACCCCCAAAAATGGCCGCCGCCGCTGTTCGACCCCTGGTTACAGTACAGCCTCTTGAAGGCGAAATGGCCACCGACTCCGCCATCACCGTGGCCCTCCCCGACGTCA